>QGNR01000061.1:4751654-4761920 GCA_003435085.1 Syrmaticus mikado | reverse complement strand
CGGGGGGGGGGGGGGGGGGGAAGCCCCTCCCTGGTGGGAGGGGGGTCTATTCCTTTGGTGCCTGAGTGCCTCCTTCCTGGTGATGGCTGTGGGGCTCCTGGGCCACAGGGGAAGAGGTGAAGTGGGGGTGAGCTGTGTTCTCTGGGAGGAGAAAGGTAAGTTCAACTGAAACATTGAGCGAAACCTTTTTGAGGCATCTCTTGCTCTGCAACTTAAGAGGTTGCTTGCTCTGTATAGTTGTTGACTATGCACCCTTGGGGTGATGACCCTCTTGAAAAGGTTTGAGTAAAGGGTTGGAGGTGAAATGCACCTACGGTGCGTGTCTGAGTGGTGTGTGCTTTACGTTGTGTGGCTTATGGTATTGACAACTAAAAAGGACTGAGATGGTTAGGAAGAAAGGAAGTTGCTGCTCTGCTCCTGGACTTTTTTTGGCTGGCTCTGCCTGTGGCAAATATAATCTGTCTAACTAGCATGTAAAAAGTAAAAATGCTGGAGAGAGGTCTCTAATGAGGCAACTATTGTGTCAGTGTGAATTTTAAGAACTGTATTTATGTGGGTATGGTTATACTCAGTACTTACGTGTGTGACTCCTGTGAAATGAGCTGACTTGAATTGCCAGCCAGAAAATGTGAGAAGTGTCTTTCATAAATACAAAGCCTGCAAAACCAGATCTCCCTTTAAGAGAGATGTCTTCACCTTATTGCTAAAGCAAAATGGTGGAAGAGAAATTCTAGTTACAACTCCTCTCATTTCAGTGGAAAGTTAACAGAATAGTGGTAAATAAGTTTCTTCCTGCAGGGTGGGAAGAGGTCTCCCGTATAATAAAATTAGGGGCTCGCTATGGCTTTTGGGAAAGGCTGTCTCTATTGTGGGTATCAGAGCTCTGTGTTTAGAGCTGGAACTGGGATGCCTAATGACATCTGTGCTGCAATGGAATGGCCGGACTTAAGTTTTTGTGCTAAAAGGGATACCTGTCTGTGCTTTAAAGCAAATAAAACAGGTAAATCTTTGCTTACTGCCAGTGAGGACTGCGATGGGCTCTTTCTGTGCTTGGGCCTTGAAGCCTTGCTGCTGACGTCGGGTTAGTTATCTCGGAGAATGGGAAAGGGGAGAAAAATTCCTTTTGCGACTGGTATTTGCACACCCTGTAGGGAATTAAAAAGTGAGATTTAGATCAATGATAGATGTTACTGCAAGTTGCACTGTGAATGTACAGTATGTCAGACTTCCTTTACTCACCCAGTGAAATGGCTAGGTCACCCGTGTTTGTATTGTTGTGGTTCAATTTCTGGTCCTGTGTTTCCAGAGTCAAGCGAAGCAGCTTGAGGGCTGACGGCAGGCATGCTTTCCTAAGGGTGGAGTGGAGGCCACCGTCTCTCAAAAACGGTTATGCCTCGCTCGTTTTAGATTGATTTCTCACTGGTGCACTTTGGTGAAACCCTTCTCGTTGAGTCTCTGTAAGTTGGTGTCTGTGAAACTTGGCCCCCAGCTGAGACTGAGCTCTGAAGTGCGTGGCAAAAGCATGTTTGTTGTGCTTGATCTTAGCTCTTCAACAAGAGGATAGAAAAAAGGAGTTGGTTGGCCTACAGATGATACTATTTTCCTAATGACTTAGCTTCAACCGAGTTGCCATGTTATCATCAGGTTATCTTACTCCTTCAAGATGATGTTAGCAGATGAACGGTGTGTTGCTCTTTGTGATGCCTGGAATGGAGGCTTGTTTTCCAGAGGGATGTTTACAGTGTCTATTTCTGACATGAGGAAAAGTGTATAAAGAAAGACATCTACAAATCTATGTCTGTTTCTTTGCTTACAGAATCAGGAAGCACCCCTGGGGCTCCTATCCTATCTTCAAGTGCGGTGCTTGAGAGTGGCGGTTGTGCTTCTCAAACTCTGCTCGTGTGGGCTTGGGACTGCTGCCCTGGGGAGCCTGTTCCTGTCCCAGGCTGCCCTCTGGAGAAGTAACTTGTTATTAACTCCAAGGTGACCTTTCCCTGATGTGGCTTTGCACCTTTCCCTCAGATTTTACTGCCTGATTGTAGAGCTTATGCTGTGCTTCTGCTTTCTCTGTGACCATCCGTAGGCCTCTCGAATGTGTTCCCTCGGCCTCCTCCGCTCTGGGCTCGATGAACTGCAGGACCTGAGTGGCTTCTCTTACATCTTATCCTGTGGACCCCTCACCACCTTTGTACTGTAGAGTCATTAAGGTTGGAATAGACTCTAAGCATCATTTTAATCCAACTATTGACCCGTGGCTGCTAAATCATGAAACTATGTGCAATGCTGACACCCAGGGCTGTTACTTCTGATACCTCACTTCTGTTTCTGAAAATAAATTTGAATCCAAACAAAATGCTCTTCCCTGTCATTCTTTTGCTAGCCACCTCGGAAAAGCAGCTGCTGCATGCTTGGCACTGGCTTCCTTTTCTGTCCCTTGGGTGAGGCAGTTTCAGCCCTTCCTTTAGATGCTGTCAGAGCTTCAATTTTTTTTTTTAATGGCACAGGGCCCAAAACTACACATGATGCTCTGATTAAGGCTGTACCACTGTTGAGCAGAGCAGAAAGAGAATCCTTCCCTGGGCTGCTGTTTAGCACACCCAGCAACCTGCTTTGGGGCTGGCGTATGTTGCTGCCCTGAGTTTAACTTGCCCTGAACTGTGGCCCCTAGCTTCCTTTCTGCAGGGCGGCTCTCTGGCCTCGTGTCCCTCTTCTGTGTCTAACTTGTGTTGGCCTGTGCCAGGTGAGCGATCTGCTGCGTGCTCTCATCGAACTTGACATGCTTGGTGATTGCAGGGCCTCTTACTGCGTTGAGGTGTCTCTGCACTGCCTTCCTACCCCTGAGGAGCCTGCAGCTGCTCCTTAGTGAGTTGCTGTCACCAGCAAACTTACTTAAGGCACATTTGAATCCTGCATCCTGATCATTTACATAAATACCAAAGAGAACTGAAATCTTACTGCATCCAACTGATGCCCCTCTGCCGCATTCTAACAAACGCTTGGAGCCTCGTCGGCAGGGGCCTGAATCAGGGCTTGGCATTTAGTTTCTTTTAAAAGGTACAATTGGGAAGGCTGCTTTCTGGCACGGGATTTATCTTCCAGCTCCCCATTGTCTAATGACTGTTTTTTTTAACTACTCAGACGGACGCTACGTACTGCAAACTCGACCAGCAGCGGGACATTGTCAAGTGGCAAGAAAATTGAAGGAATGGTTAATAGACATAGCGCGTGGCAAATAAAGAGTCAAAATGTACTGGACAGCTGAAGTAGGGGAGCGGATAAGATCCGTCTTAAATCAATACTAGATTTATAGCTAACAAGTAACTATTTGCTCCCACCCAACATTGGATACTTTTAACTGTTACAGTTCAAGCCGTTACATTGTTGACGTGGTCTGCAAAGTAACATTACTAATGTACCCTATCCTTAATACAAGGAAGAGCTAAGCAGGAAGTAATGTTTGCATCCACCGAGACTAACGCTGAAAAAAAAACACTTGCCTTGAATTGTTACTCATTTTCCAAGCACGTGTGTTCACGAGAGAGCTTCAAACATCCGTACCAGCCTTCATTTTATCTTCCTTTATAAATTACAGTGAAAACTCTCCTTAGTCAGAGGCCCAGGCTGTATGCGTGTACGCCTCTGTCAGCAAGAAGATAAAAGCATTTCTTTTTCTCCTTTTAACTGATTATGATAAAGCATGAATAAAAGCCCTAATCCTTACTTCACGTGGGCTTGTCAACAACAAACTGCCTTTGACCTGAGCTGTTTCTAAAATCTTATCTTTGATTTCCCAGCTTTTATGTTAAGCACCGGTCACTTGGCACGCGTAGTAGCTCTAACAGTCTCCAATTCCCATGCTCACATGCGGTAATTACATCCGTAGTAAATTCCCATCTGCATCAGCTCTACCTGCCAAGCTGAGAATATAAATCCCTACCCACAAACCTATGCGACGCATTTCAAACTAAGGAGGTATTTTTTTTATCGCACATAAAGAAATAAAAATAAACCTTCAAAGGACAACAGGAAGTCTTTTAAACTTCTTTACCTGATTTAGCCGCTCTCAACAGTTCTAGGTTCCTGAGTACTCGACAAAAGCCAGCAGTACAAGTAGGAAAAATAAGGAAAGAGGAAGGTTTCAGATATCGTCTTCTCGACAGCACTGCAAGCCTCCTGAGACCGTGTTACAAGCAGAACTCTCCCTTCTCTCTTACAATCTATGCTCAGTAATTAACTCCGCAAAGAAAGGATCTCCTGCAAGAGATCCTTCCTCAACAGCTGTCTGCCCTTAAGTGAGGTCTAAGTGGGGTGGAGCCTGGTTCCACCCCTTCTCGCTGATCAGACGAATTGCCTCCACCTGTGCCCCTGAGTTTACCCGATCTCTTTTCCCAGGTGCTCCATCAACCGTTAGGGCCCCGACTCCGCAGTTCCCCTTACAGTCTTGTAAATCTTACTGCTTATCGAATAAGCTATTTAGACTACCTAGACATGCCGGCCTCGGAGAAGTCGGACAGTAGTGCTTCACAAAGAGAAGTGGAATCGCTTGTCCTTCTCCAAGCCTTTCCCGAGAGATGAGATCCCGCGAACTTTGAGAGCTTAGCGAAAGTGCACAAGAACGGGTCAAAAAAATTGAGAGGATGAACACTGAGCGCGCCGATGGGTACTGCCGGGGAAGTCGGCTGTGGACGCAGTCAGACAAACTACTTTTATGGCTCTGTTTCTAACGGCAGTCTGATCAAGTACAGTAACCAAACAGTAAAGCGCATGCCTAAAGACATGGTTTGACTCACTGACAAACCTGAAAAGCGAGCCCATGTGAACCTGATGAGGTTCAACATGGCCAAGCGTGCCCCTTGTGTCAGGGTCTTCCCAGAAAGGACTACAGACCCAGAGAAAAACTCACTGAGATCAGCCCTGGGAAAAAGATTTGAGGGTTTGGAAGGACTAAAAGCTCCACGTGAGCCAACGGCGCACCCTTACAGCCTTGAAGACCGACAGTATCCTGGGCTGCGTCACAAAACAGACGGCTGTCAGAAAGAGGGAGATGGTGGTCCCCCTATGCTCCGCCCTGATGGGGCCCCATCTACAGTACTGTACCCAGGCCTAGGGCCATCAACATGAAAACTAACACGAGAACTAACGCGGAGCTGCTGGAGGGGGTCCAGACCAAGGCCACGAAGCTGAGCAAAGGGCTGCAGCACCTCTCCCATGAAGAAAAGCTGAGGGAATCGGATCAGCTTATCTCAGAAGAAAAGGCCTTACTGCAACACTCTAAGGGAGCTTATAAACAAGAGCAGCGCTGACTACTTACACGGCCTGTGTAATGCTACAGCAATATTCAAAGGGTGGCAAAGCCCCAGGCTACAACATTGAGGACAAACCCAAACACAGGAACTGCCACAGGCACAGAAACAAAGGAAAAAAGCTGCTTACCTGCAAAAGGCCTCCGGCAGACAGACAGCTCCAGCAAAACGCTCTCACCTCCACTGCCAGCCCTTAAATGAGGTCTTCAAGGGGCGGATCTTGGCTCCACCCCTTCCTGTCGCTCGGCTGCATTGCGTGCACCTGAGCTTCCCCGTATTGGCCCCGCCTTCCGTCCAGGTGCTCGGTCGCCGGTTCAGACTGTGACTGAGCATTTCGGCTACAGCCTTACAGTGACGGGATAAGGTGGAATGGCTCGAAACTAACAAAGAAGAGGTTTAAGTGACATATTAGGAGGCAGGAATATTGTACTCGGGGTGGTGAGGCGCCGGCACGCAACACCCAGAGCAGTGGTGACGGCCCTGTCTCCAGAGGCATTTGAGCCATGTCGGATGGGGCTCCGGGCAGCCCAATTGAGGCGGTGGTGGCCCTGCCCGAGGCGGAGCTGTTTGAACTACGTGATCCTTAAGGTCCTTTATGACCCGAGCCGCTCTGTGATAGAAATGGATCGACTCAGGCTGAGCCAATTATTTTTTTTTTTAATTTATTTTGTTTCACACTCACTATAAATGATTGCTTAGAGATAGATCATATTGTAAACCATTCCCGAGTTAAGAGCAGAGCACTGCCCCGATTTGGATGGGGATGCACAGAATCACAGAATCGTAGGGGTTAGAAGGGACCTCCAGAGATCATCGAGTCCAAACCCCCTGTCAAAGCAGGTTCCCTACACCCGGTCGCACGAGTAGGCGTCCAGGCGGGTCTTGAATATCTCCAGAGATGGAGACTGCACAGCTTCCCCAGGCAGCCCGTTCCAGTGCTCCGTCACCCTCACCGTAAAGAAGTTCTTGCGCACATCTGTGCGGAACTTCCTACGCTCCAGTTTCTGGCCGTTTCCCCTTGTCCTGTCTTCGCACGCTGCTGAAAAGAGTCTGGCCTCGCCTCTCTGGCCCCCACACCTTAGATATTTATAGACCTGGATCAGGTCCCCTCTCAGTCTTCTCTTCTCAAGGCTAAACAGACCCGGTTCGCTTAGCCTTTCTTCATAGGGGAGATGCTCCAGGCCCTTCGCCATCTTTGTGGCCCTCCGCTGGACTCTTTCCAAGAGGTCCCTGTTTTTTTTTGTACTGGAGAGCCTGGAACTGAACACAATACTCCAGATGAGGCCTTACCGGGGCGGAGTAGAGGGGGAGGATCGCCTCCCTCGACCTGCTGGCCACTCTCTTTTTAATGCACCCCAAAATGCCATCGGTCTTTTTGGCCACAGAAGGGCACACCGGTGGCTCGTGGCCGACCTGTCGTCTACCAGGACAGCCAGCTCCCTCTCCGCAGAGCTCCTGTCTGGCAGGTCATCCCCCAACATGTAGTGGTGCGTGCAATTATTCCTCCCTAGACGCAAGACTCTACACTCGCTTCTGTTAAACCTCATCTGGTCGATTGCTTTTGATAAAATCTTATTCAGTTTTGGAAAAGCATTCGTTCTATAAGTAATGCATCGGTATCTCCGGCGATTCTCGAGTCCCCGTCGAGCCGGTGCGTTCCAGTTAGTCGGGGATCGCGTTGCTGAATTCACGTACAATTTACTGACTTTTCCTAACTAACGTTCCGACGAGTAATAAAAGACACGCTGCAAACTCGGCAGGAAATACAACGCCGCAGTTGGTAAAAGAACTGCATAAATACTCGAACAACGACAAAAATCGCACGAAACGAACTTAGAAAAAAAATTGTCTTCTCTATTGTCAAAGTAAGCCTCCGCAGGGTACTTAATATCGCATAGGTCTCGACACAGATTCGCGGCAGGAAGTTATCGGTTATCACAGAAGTCATATTCTCTGGCTTCGTTGTGAAATAATTTCTAAGTTAATTGGAAGTGAATGAGCATTCACAACCACTGAACGCTCATTGTCTTCTAGACGTATTCCCTCACGCAAATCGATTCTCTCGGCGATGGGAAATAACATTTCTAGGCTGTCATTTTTGAACAATTTCACTCAAACTCAAAATGTTATTATAAACTAAGTTAGAAGAATTAAGGGTGACCCATTCCACTGCTATCTATTTTTTAGTCCCGTGGAGACAGACAAGAAGCACCGTTCCGTTTTGTCTGGCGGTACCTAAAAGTGAACTCGCTTCAATCACGACTCGGGCAAAGCTCAAAGCAATGTCAGATTGCTCTGTTTCTTTCCAGCGTAACGGCTGTGCGTCTGCGAATGCTTTCAGATGCTGCGGTGAGCTGGCCGTGGCTAACAGACGCGTTCCCACCTGGCCTTTCACTCTGTGCCGCTCTTCATCGGGAACGGATGCTAGAAATCTCTGGGCAACAGAAGAACGAGGAGATCGCTTACCAGTTCTGTCGTGAAAAGAAACAGGCTTGCCTTGGGGAAATTAATTGACTGTCAATTTAAAAAAAAAAAATTGCCGATTTGACTGATAGGAAATAATAATAACAACAATAATAAGCTTTGGGAAAACACTTTTCTTCTTCCCCTTTCCCGTGCTTAACTTCTCGCCGAGGACCTCTCTATTATCTCCACAGTTTACGCTCAGACCCTTCTGTGACGAAGCAGACAGAGAAAGATTACGTCCCAGTTTCTCTCTGCCGTCCCTTCCCTCGACGTGCGGAATCAAACTCCGTAACCCAAGTAAGATTACAAAGCGGGTATGGTTTATTCAGTGCTGTGCAGACACCGGGCGCGAGGGGGATAGATCCGCCTCACTCGCACACCGTCGGGAGAAATCGTGCTACGGATATAGGCCAAACTAATACATAATCAATAGTTTTTCCGGAATTCGGATACATAGTCAATACACCCCCGAGAGTTCGTTAGCACGCAGACCCTCCGCTCTTGCGCGTACGTAGCGGGTCGTGGGATGAAGATTTGGAAGATGTCGTCTTCCTCGCGAAGGCTACCGACCTTTTTCGCTATAAACTTCTGACCTTTCGGGGGGGCATCCCCCCATACCGGTTTCTTCTTCCCCTGTGAACATGTAATCGCCTTCCTGCCAGATGTTCTCGGGCGGTTCTCAAACCCTAATCTTTATGGACTCCATCCCCCTCGCTATCCCAGATCCACTGTCTGCCATCTCTAATTTTCTAACAAGCTCTACATTCTTGCCTCTATAAACTATCTCTAACTATTCCTTCACCCCCCTTATTCGCAGGTGCTGTGCTGCCTTCTCGCCTTTTTACTTTCACTTATGGGCCCCTTCTCACCTTTCACCCTCTCGTCTTTTTCCTGTGCTCGAACGAGGACACTCTGTAGGCTGCCATCCCTTCGGGGCGTACCCTCTTCAGTGGGGGATCGTCTGCGGACGGCGGTCTCTTCGGTGAAGTAACTCCTCTCGGGTGAATAATCCGTGCCTGGATTGCCTGCTCCGCCGTGGAACGCCTCCTTCTCTGACCTTCACGTTCCCTCTGCTCGTCCCGCTCGCTTTGTATCCCTGTCCGGTTCTTTCTGTCCTTTCTTACATTAATTTTCACCAACAGCTCTGCTAACGATATCGTCTCAGTTCTGGCACAAGTCTGGTGCGAAGTGGGCTGAAGCCAACAGTAATCATCGCAGGTGTCCCCTAATATTTCACAGAGATCGCTCCTGCTGTTCCCTTCCTTCCAAAATTTTGTCACGGAAATCCAGTTCAGATACCAATTCCTATTCAATATCTATTACTGAGGGTAGGAGGGGGGAATAAAGCCTTTCTAGCGGGATTTCCTAAAAAAAAAAAAAGCGTATCTATTAGTGTGACTTTGACGCGATACTAGAAAGAGGGCAGTTTAATAGGAGTCGAGAAAATGGATGACAGGGCAGATCGTAGGTTTAGATCTCAAAAACCTTGACAAACGGTCACTAGCTGTGAGAATACTTTCCCCGGGTCACGGGCTGTAAATCGGTGCTATTCCTAATTCGTGAATGATAAAATGTTACATTTTTTTCCTTTCCCAATCCATGCACAACATTCGGACTCTGATTGCGGTTGGAGTCTACAGGTAGCCAGAGAAAATCCCGACATTTAGATCCAACGTGAATTCTGGTTCTACTACATTTTTACATAATCAGACATCAACCGATACTCCTTTTTCACTCAGGACAGAATTCAGCTGCGCACCGTAACACGCATGCGTGAATGCTTTTGAGATCCAGTTTAATCTTCGATAGAGAACAATTACAAGATTCGGATACTGTACGTTCAGGCCTGAATCGAACAACTCTTCTGGTCAAATTGTGGCACGTTTCCCAAGTTTTCCAGATCACTCAAAAACATTTATTTTTTCATTTTGTCCGTTTTTACCTCAAAGTCAACAGTTAATACATTAAGAGAAACATCAGGTGTTTGCCTACTGCATCGAAAGAAAGAAGATAGGAAATAACAACAACAACAACAAAAAAACAAAAATTCCCCAAAAACACCAAAAAGCAAATTGGTTCCCGCATGGGATTAGAACCTCATTTCTTGTAACTGAAGTCTTACGAATAAAAATGAAGCCGAGCCTCCGCTCTTTGTCCTCTACGAAGAAGGCTGCAAAACTCTTTTATCCCGTTCAACTCGTCAAAGGTACGCTGAGAACATTTGGCTAAATGTGCAGACAAAACCAGTTCTGTAATAAATCTGGTTAAGTTAAAATCACAGTTCACACACCTTCAATGGAAAATCATTAGGCTGTTTGCATCACTGCATCGTGATTTAAACGTATCGTGGAGAAAAGTGAATCGAATTGCCTTAGAAACATTTTAAAACACAAAAACATTTATGTCGTGTATGAACATCTGAGAAAATATGTCAAAATTGACCAAAAAAAGCCACACGAATGTTCTAACCCTAACTCGGAGCGAAAGTCAATAACTG
>QGNR01000061.1:4724766-4751637 GCA_003435085.1 Syrmaticus mikado | reverse complement strand
TGAGTTACATCATTAAACACAATTTCCTGCACTTTTCAGTGTTTGCTAACATTCAAAATACTTGTTCTGTAACCAGATTCTTAGCCCAAACGTAGCGGCTGAGATGACGCTCAGACTGCGGATTTATATTTGTGCAAGTAGCAGAACGCTAAAAGAAAGCGTTGCTTCGGAGAAAAGAAAGAAAGGTTTTGAAGCGGCCTCGGGAGTAATGTTAGGAGGACAGGGAAATCGGTAGGGGAAAAACACAGAATTTTCTCATACGGAGGCATTCTTGCTCTTTCTTTCGCAGATTTCCAAATCTGTATTCTTCGTACAAAGGAAAGACTTGTAAGAACTAGCTACTTAGGAAACAGTTGGATTCCACTTAATGACAGTGAGACAGGAGGTCACGGCGACGTAACCGCTACAAATGGTTCTGCTCCACGACGTGAAGGGTGTGAATAGGGGTGGGGTTTTTTTTGCATAGATTCCCAAAATTCAGCGCTCATTCCTCGCTGACTTTGATGTAAGAAGTTTTGATACACGCTATCGTTCTTGTTACCGTTAACTTTCCCACGCGTGTTTGTTAAAAACAAAACAACAAAACCAAACCTCGTCGCAAATCTGACACGGGGATCGCGAGAAAACCCGCGACCCAAACCCAAATTTCCTCTGAGGATCGGACTTCACAAAACAGAGCGAAAAGAGTTGTACTGATGAGAAATGCATTACTCTTCCGGGACCTGAGATTCCATTTACGCGCACTTTTTACTCCGGTTCATTTCGTGACAATTACTTGACTTCATTTACTTCATTTCTTGACAATTACTGTTGAGAAGTTTCCACGTGAAGCATTAGGGTGATTCCTTTCTCTTGTCTTCTTTTCAAAATGACACCTTTTAATAACGTACTATTAGAGGCTAGCTTTTAATAGTAACTCGAAAGGCCTTGGAGAAGAATTTCATGAAAATTAGGGCTGTCGAGCAGTATCGTCAATCTGTCACTGACTCGCGTCCCGTCTTTATAGTTACCCGTTCCTTGCACGACTTCTTACAGATACCTGAAAGTCATCTTAGCTTTAGGTCTCGGTTTATTCCCGCAGAATAATCACGAGCGCTAACTAAATATTTATAATATTACAAGCTATTCTAAAAATGGAACTTGCACAAATACCTTCAGTATCTTGCACTGCGAACTTGTAAAGAAAATACTAACAGCAGCATTATCCACTTCGGTCTTCTGTAAGTAATTTTTGTAACGGTTCTCATCTGCCAATAGAATACATTTATTTGCCAGTTACACCGTCTCACGTGAAACCAAATGTCTGCTGAAAGAAGTTTGGGAAAAAAAATTGCGCAAGCCAACAAATGAAAGAAGTATCAACAAAGATAAGGCATCTCAATTGGAAAATGACAACGCGGATTTTGGCCCTTAAGTAATCAATCTGAAAATCTCATTAATAATCATTACTGTAACTTTCGCTTTAAACTGTCTAGAATCAATTTCTCATTAGACAGACTTTTTTTTTTGTTTTTTGTCAAAGATAAAAATAATTTTTAACTGTTATTTAAAAACACACGCGTGATTCTTTATCAAAACATTGAGGATTAAGAATATCTAACTTAGTACATGGAAAATTAATGTTAGTACTAGGGTTTTCCTCTTCTTTACTTGTACTTCTTTACAATTTGATTCACTTTTCTCCACGATACATTTAAATCACGGTGGAGTGATGCAAACAACCTAATGATTTTCCATTGAAGGTGTGTGAACAGTTATTTTAACTTAACCAGACTTATTACAGAACTGGGTTTGTCAGCACATTTACAAGTAAATAGAGGTTACCTAGTGCAGTGTCTTAATAAATCCACCTGGCTGTATCATATTTAACTTTATCTCCATTCTCTCTCAATACTAAGCTTGAAAGCCAACAGGAATCTCTCCGAAAACCTATTTTACGTTGACTTGCGGCTCTGGATATTGTATCCCCTGTGAGGCTGTCAACTTCACTTTAGCTCATGCAGTAAGGTAAATATGAATCTATTCTGTGTGCAGAAGTTATCAGCGTTTTTTTTCAAATTTTGTGAATGACAGATCTCAAACAAAGGATGCTGCTTCAGAGAACGTGTGGCTCAACTGCAAAATCGAGCATGCTCGTCCGTTGATCTGAATGAACGTGAAACATACCTACATCCAATAATATAATTATTACCTTCTCAGGAGCTCCTGCTAGAACCTAGACTCTAAACAAAGAGCTCTGGGGCCATCATATTACTGAGTCGTAAGCCAATATTGTCATCTTATAACCTCGTAATTTTCAGTTACGTTGAGACCTTGAACAGGGAGAGTTGGATATTTGTATTGCCCTCCACAAACGACTATTAGATAGCGCCCAGGAATTGTAGAAGCTATCCCACTGCTCCTATGGAGTAGGATATACGTCCCCGTGCAGCTGTCCGGCGTCAAGTGCATTGGAGCTTCCAGGCTTTTGTAGCAATCGGTACCTGAGCAGAAGCCGTCACGTTAAGATGAGCAAAAGGGTGGCAGTGGGAGCCAACCTGCATGGAAATGTGTAAACTTGAAGTTTTTACAGGACCCGTGTTATCTTACACACTTTTCAAATCGAGACTTTTTTTTTTTTTTTTACTATCAGAAGCACCTCAGATTAGACAGGCATTACATTCTTATTCGTAAGAAAATAGGAAGGAATAAAGGTACCTTTATTTCAAAACTTTCTAGGTAAAAAAGCGAATAAACAGAATCCCAATCTTACCATGTCCTTACATCGCTACGTTCAGTCATTTTGCAATAGTTATACAGGAAAAAACAAGGAAACAACAAGGAAACACGTCTTCAATATATTAATTATCCAGCACGTGAGCGAAGGCCAGCGATTCATCTTAAAATCTCACTCAAAATCACATTAAGGAGACACTTGAGAAGCACCGGCAACCTCCCCTTTTAGCCAATATCGCAGATGCAAAATCAGTTCATACGCTGTGCATGAAACATCCGACTTCCAGTCACTAAAGCCCTTCTGTTGCATTGTGAGGATACTCGGCTCATTATCCGTAGTGCACACAGGAACACCGGGACAGTTCAGCCCTTGCTCTCACTTTTATGTCGGTTTATTTCTATAAATAAACAAGGATGTCAGTCACCGTTTGTGACCGTCTGCGGGGGAGATGCACTTCGTAATGCATTAAAAGCAATATATAAAAAGCACAATATAAATGCAATCTCAATGAAAAAAACGCTTCAAGCTGTGCCTCGTGAAGCTGTTATTGGAGATGAACATGCCTTTCTGAGCATATCTAACAAAGTCTCTTTCCGTTATACTAATTTTACATGCTACAATACAAAGCAAAAAGAAATCCTTCTTGCGGAACACCTATAGGAACAAAAGGGCTCCAAAGCCTTTTCAGGCCACAGTTTATGCCAACGGCATGAATTCAGAGCCCATTTTTTTTCTGCTACCGGTTTCTCTTTGAGCACGATGAAAGAGAAACCTGCTGAGTCACCTGAAATAACAAAGGAATATCACAAAAACAATTAAAAGAGATGCTTATTTTTCAATTCTTACACTGCTTGACAACATAAAATCTTAATTCACTTAAGAAAACAAAACGTTCTCAGTAACAGCACCTACCATTTAATGTTTATTACTTGATGATGAGAAAGGAGAAAAATAATGCAATGAAAGTACATGAAACTGAAGATTCAGAAGAAGAAAAAAGAGTAAAGGATGTTTCATATTACACAGAGAAACATATAGAATTTTGTGCGACTCTGCCAAGAATCCATGATGTTATTTAACTAATTTTAAAGTGAGGTCAACCAAGGAAATCCCACAAAGGAATGCAAGTAAATAATTAGATACAAAGTCAAGCACATATATCATAACTCCAAAGCAAACCATCTTTTACACAGATGTGACTGTTTTGTGATTTTTGGTTATCAGCACTCCACATCATAACATCATGCAGCGCACTGGGAGTTAAGGTGTTAATGCTCAAGTTCCAGGTACCTGTCTGGAAGAGAAGAAGAGCTACATTCCCCAGGGGGCTTTGCTGTCAGAGAGAAGAAACAACTCCCAGTAAGGTCACCTGATGCGCTCTTCTTTGTGCGCTCTTCCTCGTCGGCTCTTCTTCATCTCCTTGCTGCTCAACTGAACTGGGCATCTCACCTTAGCATTACGGTGAAGCCTAACCACTTTTCAGACATTCTCTCATTATATTTTGATTTATTAGCTTCAATTCTAATTATATTGTATTATGGTGTGTTATCTTGCATTCCGATACTATATTTAGGAAATTAGTTTGTTTCTCCTCAGATAGTTGCCACTGTTTAATTATTCTGGGGTCCCGTTTCCCTCCTCGGGAGGCGTGGACTTTGCAGAATCCCTCCGCCCTGCTAGTCACGGAACCGGGCCGAACCATTGACAACAGAGCACTGCATCCAGCAGAGATGTGGTAAAACCAGAACTATCTTACAGTTACAGCTCATTTTCTGTCAGAAATTTTCAGTTTATCACTATACAGACAGAGTTATTTATCCATAAATAGTAACATTAGAAATAATCAAAATCCAACCAGGCTGCACGACACTAGGAAATTATTTCTAATTTATACCGTACCGTAGTCTGTCGGCTATTTCATCTGGCAAGTTAAATATCAGCCTAGGGCTTCTCAGCTAGAGTGGATTAAAAGGCTTTAACACGTCTTTTTAATGAAAAATGGTCTTATAACTAAAAACCCAAAAATTCAGAGAACTGCGGGAAACAGTTCTATTGCTCTTTTAAGCTTTTCTTTTTTCTATCCTCATAATTTCAGCATCTCTTTAGATGATCTCTTTAGTAGTAAATTGTTTCATCAACACTTGGAAGAACATAGAGATGAAGCAAGCGTTTCATCTGTAGCAAACTCACGATCCCTCAGCAACAACGCTAGCACCTTAATTTAGGTCAGCCATGCCCCCAGCGCTTAGGTTTCTTGCCTGGAATCCAAGTGAAACAGACTGAAGTGCCTTTTCCAAGTAAGCCGATTTGGGGTGGCTCTCGTTCTTCATTGAGATGAGCTTTTAGAGATTGGATGAAGGAAAGGTTACCGGCAAAAAACATTTAGAAACGCTCATTCACTTTCACAACTAGAGAATTAAGGAGAAAGGAAGAAAATGGTTTTGGTGGCATTTTTCAGCAACGGTCTCTCGCGCGCAAGCGTTCCCGACCATCTGTAGCCTGAAGTTTGCTTTCTAAACCTTGCATTTTAAGACCACGATTCCACTGGCTTTCGGTACATCAAGCCACGCGTAACCTACCGTTATAACATTTTTGTGAGAAAGAAAACTGCTGAACTTTATCTCCCATGTATTTGCACCAGCGAAATTCAGGAACAACTTCTTGGCAGAGAATATTACTAGCGTATCTTTAAATACATTTCATCAAGTAATCATAGTAATCAGATTATTAAGGAAAACAAAAATTACTCCCCTCCACACCTCCCCCCCCACAAAAGTGGATAGCAATTGGAATCTGGAAACATACTGTCAACCAAATATCTTTCTACCGTCCGGAAAGTTTACTACCGACTTCAAGGAATTTGGACTTAAGTGCAGATACAGCAGGAGCTGTGAAACAGACTACATCGGATTTCAAGGAAGAAAGATTATTTGCTAGCATATGAGGAAAACGGCATTTTATTCCTGAGTTAGAGCTAGGCAGCCACGCAAAGAATAGCAAAATTTGTGCATCTCTTCTGAAACAGGCGCTTAGAAACGCTACAACAATTAAACCCGAGAGCTATAATGCTGATAAACGCATACCTTTACCTCATCCACCTGGCAGCGTATCTGAAACATGCACTAATTATCATTTGTTTCAGCTATTCTCTTCAGCATCTTAAAACATCATTCCTTTGTTTATCATTTTTTCCTCTTGTTAGCAAAGTTCAGGGTCCAAATAAGTTGCTTTGGTTCTTTTTCCTGGTTACAGTCAAGTATTTTACCGCTTATTTAGTATTTCCCAATTTTAAAGCACTGCTGAATGAATGCTCCCTCTTAATGCGTGATAAGTTTCTGCCATTTCTACTTTTTTCAAAACACAAGTAGCGGATGTTTCTGAAAAACATCTCCATTAGTCCTAAAAAAACAACACATTTCACAAAATGCACTTTTTTTTTTTTAATCTTTGTTCTCAGTATTTTATCTACAAGCAAAAATTGAAATGACACAAAATAAGTTAGTGGATAAGTCACTCAATTATAGAACAACAACAAAAAGATGACCTTTGATGCTAGAAATCACTGCAAGTTTCCCCAGTTCCGCATAGATACGTTACAGAACGTATCACTTGAGACACTTTAATTGTGCGATATTTTACGAGGACAAATTGAGACGTATTTTATCTAAACGTAACACTCTGAGACTAAACGAAGACAGGTGAACTGGACTATGTATCGTCTTACAAAGTAGAGACTAGTTACAAAAACAAAGTCTCGTATTATAAGAAATAGGCTGAAAGCTACCGGCACAAAGTGACTTCTCCAGTAAAAGCAACATCTTCAGAGTTTTACCTTAACTACAACAGCTTCAAAATAAGTACTAACCATTTTATTGTCTATCATCAAATATATAGACTTCCTTTTGTTTTCCCTCATTCTCACTCAGTGAGTAAAGGAACATTCAGTGTGAAACAAATAGACGTTTGGTTCACAAAAAGAAAAGCTCAGGAATCTAAAAACAAAGTAATGTCACTTTTTCGTCTGACAAGGTCGGTATCCTCTTACACATCTCCAGTGAAGTCTCATTGCTTACTTGACAGAGACAGAATAGATCCTACTATTTCATCACTCCATCTTAAAATACAAGACACCTATAAAAACATCCAGCTTCATAATGAGGGTATATCTAGGACAGTTCCGCATTTGGCTTCAAACCACAGTTTTGCAGGAATCCTTTCTGTTTCTGAGAACAACTCAGAGTAAATTCTGTTAAAGTTCGTTTATACATCATCCTCAAAATGGAGCTATTTGAAGATGTTTCAAAATACATCTGCAACTTTGACACGCCGCAGAAACACATACTGCCTGGTAACACACTTCTATTAACGGTGCTATCGCAGCTACTTCAACAATCGAGATTTACTCGAAACAAACATGACTACGGCTTCCTTAAAAATACAGGCTAGTCCTCCTAACTTTTACCTCTTCCATTCAAAGCCACGAAAAGCAGAGTTCAACACTTAAGCCAAGACAAACAAAACGAAACCCGTAAACTCAGGGTCACAGCAAAGATGCCACAGCAAGCCACGGACAGTAGTGTAGGACTGCTATAAGCCTTTGGAAGAAATAACACCTAAGCATATCGGTTTCCTTGGAGGTGTTCCGGTGGCTCGTTTGTGGGTAATCCAACAAATAAAACTTTATCAGCTTGGTTCTTAAGAACTGGTCTCTCAATATCTTTTCCCTCTCCTTTCAAAAGCTGGGGTGACCTCACTAAAGCTTAACGAGAATATAAACACTACAAATTAAACGGGTGGAATGGAACAACAGCCGGGGCATCTTACGGGACCGAGAGTACTGACCTGATCTTTCATCTTCTACACAAAAAAAGAGTCAGACCTTCAGCTCGCTGAAGTAATTCACACACTCCCCAGTTCCCTGTACGGAAAGATGGCTTTCTCCTAAGGGGTTATTCCAGCGTGTGAAATTGGTAAATTCAGCTACGCAGTAATTAAAGCCTTTCAAAGCTTCACGTGAAACTTCATTTAACCGGTGCGCTGGATTAACCTACCCACGTGAGAACGTTATTGATGAAGTTCTAATCTCGGTACATTTCTGTCTCGTTTTTCTATTTCAGTTGAGAAGTTCAAGTCAATCAACTAAAGCTGTGACAACAGGTATTACGGCCTCATAGTATAATAGCAGTAGAATTCAGACATCTACAGCTGGAGAACCACTGGAGATTTCATCGTGGATTCAAGATGAACCAAACGCTTAAATAGCTTTCTCCTTCTAAGCTAGGAGAAGATTTATCTGGGCGATTCTTTTCTTCCATTGGCCTCAGTGACATCAAAGGACCTAAAGCTTTAATGAGAATAAACAGTCTAAGTCAAGCACTGGATGATAATAGTAATAATCATAAAAACATTCCAGCGGGCAAAAGCCACGTATTCATTGAGAACACCGTAGCAATCGGGCAGATCAATACAACAGAAGGATCAGCACAATAGAAAGGCGCAGTAAAGGATGGGAAAAAGGTTGCTTACCCATACCGGAAGATTACATGTTCACAGTTACGTGTTCACAGAGGAAAGCTCCGTAAGGGAGGGATCTCCAACGACAAATCTATCCCCAGTAGCAGTGAGCCCTTAAATGGGGTCTAGGAGAGGTGCAGCCAGTCTCCGCCCCTTCCAGTCACACAGCTGAATTGCCTTCACCTGTGCTCTCAGGGCTGACCGGGAGCTTTCCCCAGGTGCTCAAGAAGTGGTTCAGGCCACGGCTCAACAGTTCCCGTATAAATGCAAACGTAATAGCAATTTAAAATGTAATCTCTAGCACAGGACCCAAAGATACCTTCTCCTCATAAGTTCACAAAACAGTTTTTTCCACCAGCTCTGAACTCATCTGCCTAAGTAACTCCAAAACTGTTCTTTTTTCTTCTCCCTTAACTTCAAGGACACGTTATCCATTTCCTTGGGAAGTTTCACTCTGAACCTTGCTCCTGCATAGGTTTTTCACCATAGAAATAAATACTCCTTCAGAAAATCTGAGGAAAATTAAAGTCCCTCTTTGGATTCCAAGTCTAAAAGCACAGGATTCCACAATTCCACTAAGCAGTATGAAACAATTTATCTATCTCGCAGATGATCTCCTGCCAGATTTACTCCTCTGAGCGTTAAGCATCGGCCTGCAGTCTTCTGTAGGTCCGCTAAAGAACAACACAGTTAACCAATCTACAAAATGCTCTTTAACGCAATTGCCTTACCTCAATCCTACAGCAACACCGGAGGGTTTGTTGCCGCTCAGGGTTTGTGTTTGAACATCTAATGTTCAAAATTCTCTCTTTTTTTTTATGCCAGAAAAGCTCATAGTGCTTTTTGTTTTTCTGCTACACAAAAGCACAGGCACATTCTTAATGATTAAAAAATAACTATGGAAAAATCAAAATACAACCCTCTTTGCTACTTCTTTCTTCAAACTTTCTTAACCATTCACTTAAAATCTGTATGTTAGCATATAGAATTAAAAAGTCTCTGGGGTATCTCTTGAAGTAGATTAGCAAGCAAATTAAGGGCAAATAAATAAATAAATAAAAAGTTAAAGCTGACTACATCTAATTCTTCCTAGGACTTGACCATTCAAACACATCTACGTAAGTAAACAACCACACGCACACAAGCAAAATACTATAGTGTGACAGAGAACACAACAATAGCAGCAGAGTAGCACAATTCTAGGCGTAGCAAATGGGAGCGAGTCCCAATGCGTCAGTTGTAGATGCAGAAACAAAGAAATACTGCTTACCTTTGGAATACATACAATAGGCAGGAAACGCCAACAAGATAGCTGTACCTCTGCTGCCAACCCATAAACAAGGCCTGAGAAAGAATACGCCACAGCAGAGAGCGTAACGATAAATAGCAGAACAGCAAAGCCCAAACCTAAAGCAAATCAGGATTTAGCCAAAACCCACGACACCCCAAATAAAGGCACTATTTACCTGCAGAAGCCCCAGTCTACCAAAGGTACCTCCAACAAAAGACCCCCTCTTCTTTCCGTGACAGCCCTTAAATGAGGTCTGGGAAGGGGTGGTGCTCCACTCCTTCCGGTCGTTCAGTGACTTTGCGTGCACCTGAGCTCCGCTGATCGGCCCTGCCTTCCCACCAGGTGCTCCACCACTGCTTCAGGCCATGACTTAGCATTTCTGTTACACCCAGAAAGTAAAAATACGCACAGATAAAAATATCTGCCAAAGAAACCTCCTTTAAAATTCCATTCCAAGACTTTACCTTTTATTTAGGACCTGCGGAGTCAAATGCTGCTTAACGAGACAACCCAGACGCTCTAAATCGATGAGTTAATAAGTATTCTTTCTTCTGCAACCAGCCATCTAAATTTCACGCTCGCAAAGATGCGTCCTTTTATCCCGTGGCGTGAGTGTGCAAACAAGACCGGTACGAGAGAATGGATGAAGAATGCAGACCAGGGAAGATTTTGTGAGAATCTAGGCAAAATCCAGTTAAGATAATTAATAGTAGGAAAATTCCTCGCTTAAAAAGGTCTAGTTCTTATTTAGAATAGTAAAAATGATTCATGATATTGTAAAGTTGCAAATGGAAAGACACGCGATGGAAGCGGGCAGTCCTATCTTGTTACACGTGCTATTCGAGGAAAGACAGAAACGTAGCTTTAATCTATGCTTTGCTGCTCACATCTCGCTAGCTGACAAATACATATTAACTGAGTGAAATATTTAGGGATTTGACATTTGTTGACGAGGAGAGAGTTCATCGCTTGCTTTCCTTGCATCTGCTCATATTCACCCTCACTGTGATGTCAGTGGTCTGAATGAGGGCCGTACCCGAACTGACAGTTTAATCTCCGTTCATCTCTGTTGGCTTATTAGCCGAGGCTCCAACTTCCAGAACCGCGTGCTGCTTCTTTCCTCGTTTCCAATTCAGATAGGGAGTTTCCTGCGACCGTTAAACCCCGCACGAAAGTCCAAACTTACTTTCAACACAGGTTTTTTAAGTCACATTCACGACAGGTATAAGCCCTCAGCCCAAGGAACAGAATCGCCCGGTCCTTCGGGTGATAAAAATGGGTTGTGTCCTTAATAATTATTAACTGTCACAAAATGCCACCTTGGCACTGAAGAAAGACATCCAAAATGCAAGAAAGTATTGCAACGGTGCTTCGTCTTCCCCTCCTCTGGCTGGGAAGCTGGTCTGTTCACCTTTCTGTCTCTCGTCGATACAATCATTTATATAAATGGAAAACCCGTATGACCGAGTGCATTTTTAAGTCCAGTAGCCAAGCATCCGTTCTGTGGGCTACTAAGTGATTTACACTGAGTATGCCCCGTGTGCGACACTCGCACATTTTATACGCTGGCTGTACAGAGAACGAAGCATGCCGATTATGCTCCGAATAGCAATGAAGCCACTAACTCCCACTAAAGAAGGCAGAAATGCAGCTGTTGCTTCATTACCTAAAAGAAACATCTGCTGTTTTGAACTCAAACTACTGTACATTGAAATAAATGACAGTTTTATAACAGTGAAGAACTGGCCCGTGAGTTGAAATAGTTTCTTTTAACAACGGTTAATTGCTTGGGCTCCAGAGATTGCATTCCAGAGCGAGGCCTCGCCTCAGATACAGGAAAGCAGACAAAAATCCAGCTGTTTCGTAACCACGAGTGACTTACGAGATGGAGCCACGAGGATGAAAAGTCTGGGGAAAAACAGATAAACTTCAGATTTGAAACCTAAGGACAGCTCTGAAACATCTCGCGTTAAAAACCTGAGTCCCGTCAAACGCAGCCAAAACCGATTTGTTATAAGGAACGTGAGAGAATGACTGCAGAGGAATTACTCGATTAAAAAATTTGGGTTGAAAGCGATGCGCGGAGGTCACGTTGTCCAAACGCCTTTTTCACACAGCGCTAACTTCGCTTCAGATTTTGAGCTCCTGGGCCTTGTCTCTTCCAATGTGCGAGGTCTGCTCTGAAAGTAATGCCTCCTGTTTTACAGCAGCAGGTCTTTACATGTACGCAAGCGAAGAGACGTTCGCGCCACAGAAAACAGCTGCGGTTCTACAGATCGAGGGCGTCTGACTTGTGTCTGACATCGCTGCACGACCCTGCATCCACAGCACTGTTGAGACCGCTTAAGGGAAGACCTTAAAGCTAGGTGGAAAAGGAAGAAAATCAGAGGATGAGGAACACGCTTATTCTTCGATTCACTGAGCATGTACCACACAAAATACTTCTGCCTCTCATGAGTTGCAGGTAAAGTCCCACGCTGCATCGCAGAAGATTCCGTTACGGTTGGAAAAGATGTCTAGCATCATCTAGTCCAACCGTCTTCCTACTACCAATGTTGCCCATTAAATCACGTTCCTTACTATCACATCTATGCATTTCTTGAGCACTTTCAGGGACGCTGACTCAACCACCTGCCTGGTCATCCTCTGGCACAGCTCGAAGCCATTCCCTCCATTTCAATCGCTAGTTACCCAGGAGAATAGGAGAGAGCTGGAGAGATCTGTTGGAGCGCATCCAGAGCAGGGTCACGAAACACCGTTTTAAGGGACGGAACGCCTCTTCCGTAAGGACAGGCTGAAAGCTGGGGCTGCTCGACCTGGAGAAGAGAAGGCTCTGGGGAGACCCGATAGCAGCCTTTCCAGATCTAAAGGGAGGCTGTAAGACAGCAGAGAACATATTCTTTTCTTCAGCAGGGTCTGCTGCGATAGGAAAAGGGGAAATGATTTCAAACCGTGGATTAATTCAGTGACACACCTTTGCTTCAAAAAGACTTCCGTATCAGGTGCCGTTCTGTCAGATTGCCCCTCCGCTGCCATCCGTCGCGTGGCAACAAAGTATAATGGAATATCAGCGGGAAGAATCAGACGCTTCTGTCGTATCTCCACCATCCATCTCCGATGTCGTGTGACAACTTCTGGAGCAGCCCTTATATAGTACCATCACCTAGTTATATCACAGTACCTTTGAAAAACTGTTAGCTGAGATCAGTCTTGTATTGGATGTTGTATATATACATATGTACAAGTGAATATATGTATGCATGCGTTAATTAAACTTTAGCTACTTTTCTCTCTGTAAGAACATGGTTCGAGGACTGGCTTTTCATTGCAAACTCTTCACTTGTAGCAGCCATTGCAATCTCTCCTTATTGAACAAGCCACCCGCAGACGAGGAATGCCAGAATTACCGCTGCCATCTTATGAACAGGGAGCTGGACATGCCAAATGCAGTGAAGAGAAGAATCAAACTTTTATTTTTACACTTTACATTTACATTTTACAAATGTTTCATGATCTCTCATGATCCATATACTTGCATCCTGTAAAATAATACTTTCCTATGAATGATCTCAGTGCGGGTTTTCCTTTCTTACGCTTTGAAAGCAGGTTTTCATTTCATATTGTAGCACAAATGCTAAGTCAGGGCTTGAACCAGCAAACGAACACCTGCTGGGAAGGCAGGGCCAACCCATGAGAGCTCAGGTGCACGCTATGCAGCTGACTGACAGGAAGGGGTGGAGCCAGGATCCACCCCTTCCCAGACATCATTTAAGGGCTGGCGGTGGAGATGAGGGTATTGTTGTTTGGTGAGAGATACTCGTTTAGCTGAGATCTTCTGAAAGTAAGTTGTGGGTGGCCTTTTTTTTTTGTTGTTCCCCCCTTTTCTGGCTGTTGTTTTGGGGTAGGTTTTGTTGGGACTAGAGGTGCTGCTGCTCTGTTAGCTTACTAATGCTCTTCACTTCTATGTCTTTCCTTCCTTCACGCGAGAGCAAGTATGGGATATTGTCTAAAGGTAGGTGGAAAGCTTTTCAGCGTTACCTTGCTGTCCCCAAAATTTTCACGATATGGATGTTTTGTAACAGTCTTTACTGTTATGGTTTGGAAGGACACGACTAAATGCAATTACATCCATACTCTGACACCCTGATCAGCTCACAGGATTCAAAAATTCACGGGTAACTGGGAAGGTTACTGAGAGAAACTGTGAAGATCAAGGGCTCTCAGGATTGAGTTCAACGTGCGCCTTACGTACCGTTTGCTTACGAGCCAGAAATTCCCGTCCCTCTAATCTGTTAATCAGTTACATCTTCCCCCGCAGGGTGAAGAGTGTTTTATTGCGTAGGAGGCTGCGCTTTTCTTCAAAGCCTTGCAGTCCTGTGGAAGAGGATCCTACAACGTGCCGTTCTGCTGCTTTTGCAGGTATGCCGTGCGTACAACTAGGATTTTATGGTGAAGGGGAAGAAGTGGAGAAAGCTTTAGTGGCGTGCTTTTGATGTTATCTGGTTTTTCGTGAACAGAGAAATTTTCCTTATGCGTGTTGGTATTTTTCATGCTTTTTTAAATATTTTCTGCAACGCCCTCTCCTACGTAAGTATATAGGATTGTGTTAAAACAGAACTGATCTCCTATTGTGAAACACACAGCCTCAGCATTTGCTCTGGCTTTGATTTGGAATGGGATTTAGGTTTTGTGGTCTTCATCAAAGGAAGGTAGATTCTTGGCAGAAACTACTTGAACTTGTTCCTGTGCGGGAAACAGTTAAGTCCAGCAGCATGGCTGGATTAACGATCGCACCCCTGAATGTTAGTAAGTATTCTCTATCTTTTTGCTGTAAGATAACCTCAAATCTTTTTCAAAGGACAAGAGTCACTTGGTTTTGCCTCGCATTAGCATCCTACTGACCCACAGCCTAAGTCAAGGATAGCTAAACAAACTGNCGAGGGGTGTAGTTTTTCTTGATGTGGCTCTATATCTAGTTTTTTCCCTACCTCGTCAGGTCTGGCCGAATAAAGTGATTCTGAACAGAAGGAAGCTTGCCACAATTCTTCACTCAACACCCTGCTATGTGGTTACGCAGGCTGGAGGGATTCTGCGAGGCTGAACACAGTGGAGAAACTGGAACCAAGAAAATGTGGAGTAGGCAGGTTCTTAAGTTACTTGTCTTTAATTAGTAGAGCAGGTGAGCTCATCTACCTCTTGTCTGCAGCTGAACGTGGTCTGTCGAGCTGGCTGCTGGTCTTGATCTTTAAGCGGGGAAACATTCCTTTAGCCGGGTCGTAAATGCATAAGAGAATTCGTGTTCTGTCTGCAGTTTCCAAGGAGAGATGCTGCAAGTTGGATGTTGGGCATGTAAAATATTGTGGTGCTCTACTTGAGTTGGCAGTTATAATTGCAGCAAGAACTCCGTTTTTTTTTTTTAAACTACATGGTGTTTATCTGTGTGAAAGACATACATGTACATAAAGATGATATATAACTGTGTCTGTCTTTCAGTGAGCGATTTTAAAAATGAAATTGCATTAGAAGCCTACGAGATGTATGGTCAGATACTTTAGGTAGAAGTTTGTACTCTTACAAATTCAGTATGTGGTACTGCACGGAAGACTTAAGTTTTTCAGCAAAATATTTGAGGCATTAAAGATGTGCTGTGTGAACATCGCAGTCTTCTCATTTGGCTTGCAAAGCTAATGTGATGTGAGGATAAGTCATTCTGAGGAATAGCAGACTGTAAGTGCTGAGGCTCCTGGGAAAATCTGAT
Organism: Syrmaticus mikado; assembly: GCA_003435085.1. Taxonomy (NCBI): domain Eukaryota; kingdom Metazoa; phylum Chordata; class Aves; order Galliformes; family Phasianidae; genus Syrmaticus; species Syrmaticus mikado. Next base: position 4,736,358 of record QGNR01000061.1, on the reverse strand, counting down.
TGGAGTCCTTGATTTGCCATGGCTTATTTGTTTTGTCACCTTGTGATGGATCTCTTTAGATATTAAGCTTCCTCTTTGCAGAGGGACATCTCAGTGACGAGCGCATCAGGTGCTTCAGTATTGCTCTAACGGAAACCGTGTGAATGCCTAAAGTGGTCGCTCCCCTCTTCCTGTAACAGGCCACACCTATTGCAGAAAGGGCGGTTTCCTATCTGAATAGATGAGTAGTACTTCACAGCTGCCGAGTAACAATCAGCCCATTTCAACACTGGTGCTTAAAATATCGGAGGCTGAATTCCTCAAAGTATAGAAAATAGTCTGCCTATAGGGGATGTATCTGACATAGAGGTAGCGCGTTTCTTTAGTCAGACTTCAGCAGGAGCACTGAGAATGTTCACTTGCACCAATCATCAAAAAATATCGAGTCTTTTCTGCCGCGGTGAAATCTGTCTATTTGCATGCAAATATTCAGTACTTCAAACACTGTAGCATCGCAAATCATAAAACTCATTGCCTAAGGACATCTACAAGGGGGGGTGGGGAGGCAGAAAACGAAACTAAAAATATCAGAGGTATTTCAGTACAGTTACAGCAAAGTTCTTCGTATCAGGGTGGTGTTGAATCTGTGTGACGTTGGTTTAGCAATGTGATGTGACAAGCGAGACTAGCGAAGCAGTTGCTGACAAATTCAAGGCCGGCGTAGGACTTGAAAGGGACACCTTATATGCAGAGGGAAGAGTAAGATGAATTCTTCCGTAGTGTACTTTAGAGTGCCTCACCCATTTGGAAACATAAGGGTGAGGTAATGCGTAAGAAATTACGCAGACCCTCGGTAGGGAGATGAGTTGCGCTCTGACTAGGAAGAGCCTGATCCACAGGGACACGTGGACATCCCGTTTGTAGCTGGAAGCCCAAATGCCTGTGCTGATTTCTGAATAGAAGATACTGTTCTGTCGTATTACTGCTTCTGTAATTCCCTCAGATATGTTAGAGGCTATAGTGAGGTAAGGTCTACATAGGGCGAAAATATATATATATGCGTCTTAAGAGCTAGAGTGCTTTTATTGGACTCGCTATTCTGCACTGCGCAAGCAAGAAGTGAAAACTCGCGTGTCACGGAAAGCGTTTTGTTCTGTTTCTTCTCTGAATGATTCATTGCAAAAGTTAATTGTACACAAGAACAGCGCGGTGTTCCTCAGCTGCTTACCTTCAACTGGAGGGAAAACACCGGATGAGGACAAAGACTTTTTTTTCCAGCAGATCAGTTGAAGCGAAGCCAATTTTAATTGTAAAGGGTGAAGACATTTCTTATTCAGTTATCTTACCTGCCAAACTTGCACCTTCTGTCTCCAGCTGTTTCAGCACAATGATATTTTACCTTCTCTGTAGGGCTGTGTATTTAGGAATACTAATAAGCGTATTTTTCATACTGCAAAGTTACTAACCTGCATTTGCTATTGGGTTTTCCTCTTTGGGTTTCGTTTTTACCTTTTTTAAGACTAGCTGTAAGTTCACGCATTGATATGCGAGCTTTCAATCTTCATGCTTAAGTGATAAGGAGATGCGTTAAGGACTTTCAGTTGACGGATTCTTCACGTTGTATCATAGTTAATGAAGCAGTTACGTTTGAGGGTTAGTGATCTGCAGACAGGATGCTCTGAGAAGAGTACGACTGCATTGTTAAACGTCCAGGCCGTTATCCCAGCATAGCATTCTCTCAGTAGCTTCCAGCAGCTCGTTTGTCTTCGTTAAGTAGAAGTTACCTTACTCACAATTGTGCTGGTGTGACTGGCTTCGAAACTAGGTCTAGGAATTAGTCCACTTAATAGCTGAAATGTAACATTCATACTTCAGTAAGACCCTAATCCATTTGGCAAGCGCTGTTTTGAAGTGCGGTCATGCAAGTTACTGGATTTTGGATGTTAACCTCTGCCAAAGGGCTGCCTCTGAGGAGCAGAGCTGGGAACCTATGATACTAGATCACCTTTTGGAGGTGAAAAGGAATGACAGTCTGAAAATACAGGATCTCTTTTAATTCTAAAGAGCGTACTGTCATTTCTGCACGCTCCTCTGTTCTGCAGTTAGAATCAAGCTACAAACCAGGAGCTCGCTTTCGCTGATGCGGTCTTTTTAAATCATCAAGCGGATTGAAAGCTCTTGCAGAGTACTAGCTACCGTGTGACTCAGCCTGGTTCCTTGTTCTACGTGGGTTCATCAGCATTGTCAGTGCTTTCATCTGCTTAGCTTTGCAATAGCCTGAAGCAACGTGAAATCCCTCTCCCCTTTATGATGCTTCTCGGTGTATATTTTTACCAGACTTGCTGTTTTTTTTTACTTCAACTAGCGCTCAAGTCTGAGTAGAATGTTTTCTGTTTCTTGTGTTGCTGTTGTTATAGTTCTGTGTGGGAGGCTATATTTGGTTGATTTAAGGCTTTTCTGCAATTTTAGAGATTTCTACTCATGCGTTTGGTGTTCAAAATGAACTGGATCCTTTTCTCTAAGCTTTACGATTGGGGTTTATTCCGCCAACTCTCTGGCACTTTCTGCAAGCTACTGCTAAACTTGGTTTTTTATATATATCTCTTTATATGTTTACCTGTGCTGTCATCTTATTTCCCAGGTAATTTTGGTATAGAATACAAGTTTGATGTTTTTCCCATGCTTTAAGAGGCTGGTAGCAGACCTGAAACTGTTAAGTCAGGACAGATATCTAGAGATAACACCGTGACAAACTCCTCGGGCACGATGCTTGGTAGCGAGCGAGAAGTGTCTGTGCTGACTCTGTCCAAGAGCTAAACTATTTCTTATTCCGTTTCTAGCTTCTGGTCTGAAAGGGATAAATTAAAAGGTCACGGGTATTGGTTATGGTATGGGGGTAATCCATACCATATCACAAAAGCCTTGGGAGTTGTCAGTGTTTAATCTGCCCTTATCAAAGCCTGAGAGATTAGTTTTCCGGGCTGGCTGCCGGAGCCTTGGCGATGATTTCTGCTTCTAAAACAAGGGAAAAATAGGCCTGCAGCTGGGAATGTTGGCTGAAATTTAAATCCATGAGACATTGAAACAGAAATCCACCTGTGATCTGTAGCCTGCGTGTTCTAGGCTACGTGCGATACGATCAGTTTTAATTCCCATGAAGACAGTTTACTTTGGACTCGGGCAAGATCCATNCCCCCCCCCCAGCGGAGTGTAATGTTGTGCACAGCGCCGCAGCTTTTTAATAACCGTGCACAGAATGAGAATGTTTGTTTCTTCACTGAGCTCCCTAGCATTGCAGTTTTATGAGGCGATATGTGGTTCACTGTCAGCTCAGACGTGCCTGTTCCCGCATTGTAGGTATGTCCTCGAGTACCTAATGGTCGCCTTAAGTCTGTCAGGCAGAAATATATGCCTCTGAAACCTGCTGTGTGCCCGAAGACATCCGCGGCAGCAGCCGAGCACCTCTCTTTCATCTAGACTTGTCAGGACTGTCGCAGCAATCACTACCTGTCTTTGCTAAAAGCACTTATTCTGACTTAGCTCATAAGGCACCTGGTAAAAGCAATTCTGTTGGGTTTCAACATCAGGGATACTAAAACTTGGTTATACTGTTAATGAATGGCCAATACCTGAAGCAGACACAGGACTTCTCTAGGTTAGTGCTTTAAACAGCAGCCCGGCCACTCAGCAGTCTTTGCTCTCTCTTTCACTCGATTCGTTATTTGCTAATAGCAGGACAGCAGCTTCAGAAAGATTCCTGCCGTGGAATGACGTGAAAAGATCTCATTTAAAAAAAGGTGGTGACATCGGTTACATTTTCATCCGGGTGCTAGTAGGCTTGAATATTGAATCTTTGAATACTGAATTTGCCTCTTGTGTCTCTTTGGCAGTCCGCCTTCATGAGGAAGGATCTGTATAGGCAGAGAATTTGAGTTACTGGGTGTGTTTGAATCCCATTTGGAGACGGTATTTTTCTGTCCTCCGGATGGGGGTGCTGTGTTCATCGAGAGATGTCAAGATTGCTTTCTTGACATTTCCCGTTAGGTAAGTCAGCTCTCTGCTAATGCGATGGCTCTTGTCAGTGTCATCGGTATGAATTGCTCAAGCGCACGACTCTTGACAAGGCTGCGAGGCACGCGGTTAGAAACTGACACCCTGCCCCCTTGCCTGTTTATCTGTAAATCTGACTCCCTTATTTTCTGCTAAGATGTTTTCCCTGCCCAAATCACATCAGTCTGACTAGACAAAAAGAAGGACCTTTTCTCTCTGAGTGGACTACGGGAGGGAAGAGGCAACGGTACTAAAAAGCAACACAAATCTGATAAATGGTCAATATCCTGGAGTTACTTGTAGCTTGTCTAGATAAAAGCCTAGCGTGAAATCAATTGAGACAGCACGTGAAACAGATGTATCTGGAATAAGGAATGTTATTTTATCTGAGCGTTCCTATTTGCACTTCTCTCTACCTTTAAGTAAGGCCATAGGTAATATTGCGTTACTAATATATTTTTTCATAGGGCTGATGTAATGACATGGGAGAAGATACGATAAACATCTAATTAATACTGCTGGAATAGCATTTTAGATAAAGGCAGACTTGCAGCGGTTCTCAACCGTAGGATTTCTATGATGTTCAGCGAAGCGTGCCAGACAATGTCCAGGGCACAATAGCGCACTTATCTGAGCTTATTTTCTGGGAGGCTACTATTGCACATCCTAAGCTATGGAGAGAAGCTTGTTCTCCTGGAGCGAGCGACTCCGTGCTGGAAGTAAACAGCGAGTTTATGCGTTACAGCTGCTTCTGTGTGCTTGAGTCCTGCTATATATGCAAATCTGCTTTCTCTTTGTCTGCTTTCTCAGCCAAGTCACTTTGTGAGTTCTGAAATGTGCGTAGCTCGAGATCTCCAGGTAGCTAAAGAAAGAGTGTAGGATAAAGAAATGTAAGTGCTGTGATGTTCCTTCTTAGGCTAGCTTACCAGAAGTACACCGATAGTAGTGAGATGGCTAACGCCCCTACACCCTATTACCTGCTTGAGGAAGCAGCAGGCGATCGCAAACTGCATAGGCATATTTGCATAGGTAAGTGAAGATGGATCCAAGTTAAGGCCGCCTCCGTGCCGAGCTGGGGATATGTCACTTACTTGGTCTAAAAGTCAAATAAGCATGTCAGCTCATGCTCAGCTGGAGCTGATAACGTATGCTGGGAGAATTGGTACAGCAATGAGAATTAATGGGATTTTACTCATTTTATGTTAAATGTTAGCTTCATTTCTTGTCCGTCTTTTGTTAGTGTTCACGTCCCTCTTGCTGTCTTTGTGCGATGTACTTTTTGAAGTTGAAGGCTTAACGTAGCAAAATATCAGAGCTACGTAAACTTAGGGGTCAGCTTAACTCTTTGAAACCTGATCGGTCTTTCATTTTACTGCTTTTGAGTGTTTGCTGGGACACTAAGTGCTTCAGTAAACATAATTAGACAGTGTCATCTGTATGTAGGATTAATTCAAAAGAGGATGAAAGTATTTTCTAACTTACTTTTTTAGGAAGCAAAAGATTGTTTGTGATGTACTGTGGTTGGTACGTCCTCTGGATAGAATGAGATCTCAAAGATAGAGAAATCCTTTTGCGGGGGCCTTGTGTTAGAGAACGTTCCAGCCGCTTGAGACAGCTACTGCTGTTTTATGACCCCCCCTGGACTGGGTTCTTGAATAGCTGCTCAGAGGAGGAACGTGGCAGTTAACTCCCGCCTTCAGGCGGCATGAGCAGTCCTTGTACGCAAAACAGAATTGTAACGGTAGCGTGGCTTGAAGCCGTGCTTCCTGCTTCTGTTGTCCATTTACAGCGAATGCCCCTATGCGCGGTGCAGGAGAACTTTAGTTAAGCTTTTGGAAAATATTCTGTAGGCAGGCTGTTCTCTTGCGTTCATTTTGAGTATGTAAGAGGAGAAAAGTCAGCGTCCATGTGTATTAATGGATGATAGACTAACGTAAGTTGAGATCGACCTGTCTGAAGAGTGATCTGCAGAGTCGCAACAGATACTCCAAGGTAGAGCTGTATTCATTTTCCTGTCATGGTTTCAGCTGGGACAGAATTGTTTTCTTCAGAATACGTGGCATATTGGCGTATTTTGGCTCTAGGAGAAAAATAATGTTGATAACACTGACATTCATAGTTGCTGCAAAGCAGTATTGTACAGAGTCAAGGCCGTTACGGGAGGGAATCGAGTTAGAGCTGACTGAAACTGGCCAAGGGGATATTCCGTACCATACGGCATATGGAAAAAGTCTTGAAGTGGGGTGGGAGTTCATCTCTCTTCAGCTGCTCGGGGGCTAGCTAGAGCATCGGTCAGGAGGTGGTGAGCGATTGCTTGTGCATCGCTTGTTGTGTACATTCATTTGTATATAAATTCATGTTTGCTTTCCTTTTCTTTACTGTTAGTAAATAGATCTATCTCAACCTGTGAGTTTTACTTTTTTCCCCGATTTTCTCCCCCATCCCAGTGGAATGTGAGGTGTGTGAGCGACTGGATGGTTTTCAGCCGCCTGCCAGGCTGAACCACAACACTTGCCCAGCAATATTCTTCAAATTGGAGTCACTGATCCTGCGTTAACAGGTAGCCTGGATTTTTAACCCTTTGACTTGTGATTTCTCTTGCCAACAAAGAGTGTACTTGCAGGTATGGCTGGCAGGGAGGCACAGCCCCTACCTGTTCCACAGGGCTCATTAACGGTCTATTACATGATCACTGCTTCGTGTCGTTCCCAGCCGTGCGCTTATTCAGCTGCTGACTTGAAAAGCTAAGACCTTCTCAGCCTGTACAGCCCCAGTACCACGGCCCTCATCTTCCCATCTCCCAAACGGATCTGATAGATCTGCTTGCACACCATGCCTCGCTGACTCGTACAGCTCCTTTCGGGCAATTCCTTGAGTTTTAATGTGGTACCATTTCATAATGTGTAATGAGCGATGTTGAGGCTGATAGTTCAGTTTTGAGCAGAGGAGATGTAGCGAGATCTGTGTTTCTGGAAGTATAAACAGGCTGAAAAAATCCTCAACACTTGAGTGTGCGGTGTTGATTGCTGTGTTATGCCGTAACACAGCTGGATGTCACTTCCCATGTAGTAAAACTTTTTCCAAGGGGACAACCGACTGTCTGTCAGACTTTCTGTTTCCACAGAAACCACTTCCAGCTGAGACAGGTGCCTCCAGGGGAAGCGAGGGGAATAGAAATGAGAGAGGTGTGCACAGAGGTCATACGGTCTCTGCAGCATCCTCACTGTTGCAAATTCAGCCGTACGTTTCCGAGTTAATGTTTAGTTTGTAGATTTGGACTGTGTGACTGGCACTTCCTCTAGGCACGTCAACTCTGCCTTCCACCCTTTTATGGAACTGGTTGTGCAGATGAAGGTACAGAAATGCTCTGTGTTGGCAGTGAAATGACCGCATCAGATAGCGAAGTCCTGAGCTCTAGGAACAGCTGTGCATGGGAAGATTTAAAAGGTGAGAATTGCTACCTTTCTCTAACTCTGCTTTTCTGAAAGAAATGAGCGAAGATGGGTATGGAAATAATTCCTTCTGGAGAGGAGTTGTCTTGACTTGACTAAATGGTCATCTAATATTCTAGTTTTTGGAGTACAATCGCATGTTGCTTGGCGAAATGTGTCATTACTGATCAGGATGTTTTGAAAAGGAATTAAGGAATTAATTGATAAGGTTTTTTTCTGCTCTATTTGGTGTTCTGAAATAAAGTTTGCTCTTCTGAGTAGTAAAAGTCACCATTCCTCTGTAGCGATTAATGAATCTCAGATCTGAGTAATTTTAATGAATATTTAAAAAAAAGTTGACATCATTCACTTCAGCGCATAAGTGAATTTTCATTAACGTGGGATCTAAAATGGGATATTACTCTGCTAAGAAAGTGCCGTTATATTCTAGTATGTGAAGTGCACTACTTTTCATTCCTTCGCAGTTTACTTTTCTCTTGTGCATTTTCAATTCTTATTAGCCGGGTACTATTTTTCCGAAGACTTTGACAATGCACATTATTCAGTGCTCGTGGCAAATATTCAATTAACGGGCTTTAGCGGGGAAGTTGGAGCTTTATGATCTTTGAGGTCCCTTCCAACCCGAGCCGTTCCACGATTCTGTGATTATTTGGTTCTATGATCTCATTATCGGGTCATACTTTTCATCACTGGCTTTTCAAGTTATTTATTTGCGTGCCAAGTGATCTCTCAAAGATAGAAAATAACAGCAAAATGACTCGATGCTGGTTGTGTGGTGGAGCTACATGATAAGAAAAATAGATTTGTTTTCCTTTTCAAGTACTAAGTACTTATATTTAGTCGTAAAATTTTATTTAAACGCAACGCAGCAGAGGATTCCGTCTCCTAACTGGCCATCTCTTCCAAGAAAAAAGCACATACTGTGAAGTGAGGATTCTGAAGTTAGCTTGTTTCTGATTAATCTGTTTTCAGCATTGCTAAGTAGCAATTGATACTGTTTAACAATCAATAAAAATCAGCTTAATACAGTATTATTTCTGGATCCTTAATGTCCTTCTGTTGTTCTATGTTTTTTCAGCTCGCTCATCTAGATGTGATGGAATGACGGAAGTGTTTAAGTCAGCTATCTCGAGCACGCTAACCGTTCGTTTTCCCCCCACCTAAAACTAATGATGTCACTCAAATGTCCAAGTAGTCCATTATAGATAATGATTTTCAAGGAGGAAGACACCTGGCAAAGATGGCAGAAGGATTCATCCCTTTGCTTTAGTGTTTTAATAGCATGTTTTTATTTAATCTCAGCATGTTCAGTCAATAGCTTTTTTTCTCAACATGTCATTAGCTTTGTCTCCAGTTATTCCTATTGGATATAATCTTTGCCGCTTGGTGAGTTGATGCTATTGCTGGAGTTCAAAGGGGAGGAAGTGATTGGGAAAAATCTATCAGCTGAAAGTAATCCTTTGTTACAAATACATTCGATTAAGGTTAAGAGAAATAGCGGTGAAGTAGCTGAGTTTTATTAGTGATGAAAAAGGGGTATGTTTGTCTATTCTCAGGGCTATTTCAGAGAAAAGTCTTAAATGTCAGTTTATGTCTATATGCTTTCACCTATAAGACAGTTGTTCTGATATGAAATGGAACCATGTGCGATGATGTGACAGACATAAAAACACAGCATGGCTGGTGTTGGGGGAAAAAAACTCCGGAGGACGCCTGCTCAAGCGGGGCCACCTACCTCAAGCTGCCGGGACAGGCCGGGAGTGTCAGCAGCAATGCAGGCGGTGTCAGCAGCAATGCAGGCAATAGTAAGGCTCTCATTGGAGGTGTCCAATGCTGACATGTTTAGATGTTTAGGGGAAAGCATCTGTTTTATCATTTGTGCTTTTTGCCTCTTGTCTTGTCATTGGACATCTCTGGAAAGAGCCTTACTCCGTCTTTATTACTTCCCTTCAGGTATTTGAGCACGCTAATAACTTGTGCATTTGGTGACATATTTTATGTACTATTTGTGTTACTTACATGAATGACTAGTAAGAAGGACGTTCTTATGCAAATGCCTGATTTTACTCTCTTTTTTTTTCTTTGAGTGATTCGGAGTATAGAAGTAATCCTTTGACCGCAGGGCTGCAATGATACCGCTTTGATACATTTTGTTAATTTTGCTTTTTGAAGTTGTTTTCATATACTGAAATCTTAGAGCTCTGACGAGTTAACAGTGCTTAATCTTGGGGGCTGCTTTGTGCCTGATAGGGTTTGCGTGTCTGATATCCGTTGCTGACAGATGAGCAGGGTGGGACTACGAATCTGAAAAAGGGGAGAAGCTGCTGGTTTGCATTCTTTTAAGGACAGGGTGAGGTAGTGGGTTAGCTAATTGAGCTGCTAGGAAAAATCCAGGAAAAATCAACTTACAGATGAGGAGGAATGTGAAGGTGATGACAGGCTTGCTGGATTAGATTTGTCTCAGGGCTGTGGGTAAGCTAACTTCATAACCCTCACTTCACAGTATGTGCTTTTTTCTTGGAAAAACTCAACCGGACGGGAAGAGGAATCAAGATGAAAATGCTGGTGAGAGATGGCCTACCAGCTGCTGTCAAAGGAAGAAGAGTGGACTTTAGGAAAATTAATTTCATTTATTGTGAATAGCCCAGAACTTTGTTATGCTTTTCTTTGATTTTGAGTTAATAGAAAATCAATATGTGCTCTTACTGGTTTCCTGAAGCTTACGTAAATTCGCACGGTGAGAAGAGACAGTGATATTCCTGTGGTTACGCAAGGATTTCTCTCAGTCATGTTTTTCTACAGCCACAGGTTCCACAGTACTTGACCCAAATTACAATGAGAGTAATGTTACGCTGCTTTACTCCCTCATCTGGAATGAAGTAATTCTCACCATAAAGACACTTCAGAAGGTTTTTTAACGTGACATCACAAAAGAACAATATGTTTATTATATAATCAGTACTAGGTTCTGAAAATATGTCGCACCGTACCGCTCGTGAGATCTCTCAGTGTAAGTCATTCTTTAGTGCGTTTCTTTCCTTTTCCTCTCCATGCTTAACTTCTGTGAGCATTAACACAAAGAGCTGAGAGAAAGCTACTATAATGAGATTTATTATTATTATTATTATTATTTATTTAATATTATTTATTATTTAATATTATTAATGAAATTGGTTTTTTCCCTGTTGGCACCACATAAAGAAGGGAAAACATAGTTGCTCTGGAGCAGTCTTGCAGCTCTAACTGTTCCACGTTACACCGGGTGTCTTTCTGTGACAAGAAGAAGCCCAAACCCGGATATAAAATTTACCCTTGCCTAATTTCCTTGTTTGTTTTTTCAGTTTGGTTCTAAAGCAAAACAAACCGGTTGCTTGCTGGATACGTGTACTCAACACATGAGGAAAGGATTGTGTTCAAGTTTTTTGAGCCAAGTAAGTGTCATCCACATGTAAACTGCACTACCTTTCATGACTTTGGAAGGCTTCTTCTGTAAGCAAGTGCAGTCATAACCTAATCTAGTGATTGGCAGCCGACACTTGGCCCTATTGAATCTCACACTGTTAACCTTGGCCCGTCGATCCGTTCCGTCCAGGTCCCTCTGCAATACCCTTCTCTCCTCTGGCAGATCAACATTCCCTCCCAGCTTGGCATTGTCTGCGAACTTTCTGAGGTTGCACTCAATCCTCTCGTCAAGATCATCAATGAAGATGTTAAAAAGAAGCAGCCCCGCTACTGAGCCCTGGGGACACCGCTCGTGACCGGCCGCCAACCAGATTCAACTCCATTGACCGTGACTCTTTGGGCCCGGCCCTCCAGCCGGTGCTTCACCCAGCGGAGCGTACGCCTATCTGGACTGCAGGCAGCCAGCTTCTCCACAAGAATGTTATGGGGGACAGTGTCGAAGGCCTTGCTGTAGTCCAGGTAGACCACGTGGACAGCCTGACCCTCGTCCACCGAGTGGGTCGCCTGTCATAGAATGAAATCAGGTTTGTCAGACAGAATCTACCGTTTGTAAAACCACGCTGACTGGGCGTGATCTCCTGGTTGACCTTTAATTGGTCCACGATGGTTCCTGAGATTATTCGTTCCGTAACCCCCTGCAGCTGAAGGG
>QGNR01000061.1:4680730-4723879 GCA_003435085.1 Syrmaticus mikado | reverse complement strand
ATAATTCAATCTCATTGAGACTAATAAATCAAATAAGATATGAGAGAGAGTTCCCGAGACCGAGTCAAACCTGAAAAAAAGCTTGAACGGCTAGGAAAGCACCCTCCAGCACCCACTGCCAGGCAGTAAGAGACCGCCCCCCCCGGAAGGGTCAGATCCCGTGACTTCCGTAATGTATAGGGATAGGTATGTAGAATTAGAGCATTAACACGTTAATTCCAGTACGTGATGTTTTGATGTGGAATATTGAAAATGAAAAAAAAAAAAACAAAACCATGACACAGGGCTATTCTGTTTTTTGACTAGTCACCTTATTTTTATAAAGTCTTTATTCCACCCTTTTCATGAGTTGTCTTGTCCGTGTGGCCAATTACTGCCATTAACCTTAGGTAACATTTGAAATGGTACCTTTGTATCAATTGACTTTGTCTGCGAGATTTGAGTGTGTGATGTTTTTAGCTTCTTGGTTTTGTGCACCTTCAATCACACCTGAGCTACGTTAAACAAAATTTCCTCTAAAATAACTTCTCTGCATTTGAGACGCTCATGAGGAGTGACAGATTTTTATGTTCAGAAAGTAAACCCGAGATGCCAAGTGACTCTTCCACAGGCATTGCACGTTGATTTTATGTTGTCTTTTCTTTTGCGCTGCGGCAGCAGTTCAAAGCGGTCTCAGATTGCCTACGTCCATACGAACTGCTTATTCTTCAGTCCTCGTCCAGTGAGGAGAGTTGTCTTCTCACAAAGAAAAGATGATTCACAAAGAGACGGGCTAAGCTGTTGAGATAAGGAGTTTAAGAAACAGAGAGAAAAAAGAACCTGCCAGCTCATCTTCACCTCTCATATTACAGACGTTGCTTCGTAAAATCTTACACGGCACACTTCTATCTTTAGATGCTTGTTCTCTACAGAGGAGCCTCTCTGATTTCCCCATTCTCTTCTCAAGCGGAGATTAAAAAATGAATGACATTTTGTCTGTGTGATTTAGTACCTCACTGAAGGAAATGTGACAGCCGTCTCTATGAAAGAGCAGGTGGTGGGGGAGAATTCTAGGTGGATTCTTTCCCTCCTGTAGATTCTTTCACTCCAGCGCACGGTCGATGCAGAAGGCAAATTCACAGCGCAGCCGGCTCACGAGAGCAGTTTTCTGAGAGGGGAATGACGCTTCGTAATTTTCTGAGGCGTTAGAAAACTATTGGAAAGATTTCTGTTGTCAGTTATTTTAAAGGACATTTGGGCAGAAGTCTTTTTCCTTAACAATTTTTTGTACTGTTTAAAAAGGGATGGTGTACTCTAACTCTAAAAGGGATGGTGTGGAAAGTTGGGTTTCTGTTTAGTTTCTCCTTTAGGCGTCTTTCTCCCAGCACAACCTCGCCCGATGCTTTGAAATCGTAAATGGACAATCCAGAAGTTTCTTTAAATCTCCGAGGATACATAGGGCAGTAGTCTTGAGAAGCAAGCGAACGAGCGGGTGAGTCGGTTCCCCTCTGTAACGAGCGAGTATCAAGACAGGGACTAAAAGAAACACTTCAGTTGGCCAAAATACAATAGTTTCCGTGCTGGTCAAGAGACGCCTAGTTTGTCCGACCTTCTCGAAGCAGCCGACAAGCGTAATGAAACAAGGATCTAGCTGCAGAGGCACGAGAATAGGCTGCTTTTAAACTGCTGCGGTTGCGGCTTATTCTCTAACTACGCACAACGTTCCCGATCGAGTATTTCGATTCCACGTACCTCTGTACGATTACTCAACCGAAGCTGGCAATCTTAGCCCTTGAAATGCGAGGCGGAACGTTGTTTTAAATTTAGTAGATTTTTTCCTAGCTGTACATAGCACGGAGTGTAAACCTTCTTTTCACAATAAAGAAACGGTTCTATGCAAAAAGCCACAAAAGGTAAAACTTTAACAAGTCATACTAATGACATGAGAGAACAATCGAATAACTCGTCTCTACAAAGTGAAAGTACATGGAAGTTCTGCGCAGCGCCGAGTTAAAATAGAAACGATTCGGAATCTAAATTGAAGGGATTTGATGAAAACGAATGATTACGTGGCTAAGGAATTTAGCGAGTAGGAAGGTGGAAAAAAGCATGGAGATGCATATATTCTGGATCGCTTAAATAGATGTGAACGAAAAACATTTGTCTGAACAAGGTAAACAGAAAAAACTTCTATTGCAGTGCAGCACTAAGTCCGTAAGTATTCGGTTCTCTCGAATGTTGAAACGTGGTTTACCGTGGTACCGCAAGGTTATGTTGGGCGTGGAATTAATGCCTTTTTTGTATATTATTTTTATGGACCGTAATCGAAGCCTACGTGTCAATGACTTCTTTTCTTTGAAAATGAGCTGCTTTCCCTCCGCTTTTAATCTGACTCGGCGAGTTTCTTCTTATAAAAAATTACAGAAAGCTTTCCGCTAATCTGTGTTTGAAAGCGAAGTTAAAACACGGACTCCTCCTCAGGACGAGCGCGACGGTGCTTCACTCGTGAAGGCGGAATTAAATTACTGAGGAGAGGAAAATACGGACAGGCCACGGAGGAGTGAACTGAGGAAGCAAATACAGCATTTCATAAAGGGAGAAACGAGGAAAGCTGAGAAGTCCTAGGCCGATATTAAATTTGCCAAACAAAATGCCCAACGGACTACGGTACAGCGTAACTTAGAAATACGCATAATTTCCTAGCGTCACGCGGTCCGGTTGGCTTTTGATTATTTCTAACGTCACAACTTATGGATAAATAACTTAATTTGTACAGCGATTAAGTGAAAGATAATTTCTGACTCAAACCGAATTGTAACTGTCAGATCTTCCCGGTCTCACTGCATCTCTGCCGGACGCAATGCTCTGTCTAAAAGAGGGTTCGTTTTGGAGTGCTGATGTACGCACTTGACTTCAAATCTCGTTACTTACTTGCGTTCCTTTGCGGGATATAGTTGAATGACCTGACTTAAAAGCGGTGAAATAACATCAGGGATTCTTTGCAGAATCGCACAAAATTCTAAATGTTTCTCCGTGTAACACGAAACACTGCTTACTCTTTTTTTTCTTCTTCCGAATCCTCAGTTTCATACGCTTTCATCGCATTATTTTTCTCCTTTCTCACCAATAAGTAATAAACACTGAACTGTTTGAAGGTGCTACTACTGAACTTTCTGCTCTCTTAAGAGAATTAAGCTTTTGGTTTGTAAAGAGGTGTAAGAATTCACAAATAAGCATTTCTTTCAAATTTTTTTCTCTTTTGTGTGATACTCCTTCCCGTTATTTCGGGTGACTCGGCACGTGTCATTTTCATCACTCTGAAAGCGCGATCTGTGACCGAAAGATGAGCTCTGAATTTGCGCGGTTGGCAAAAACCGTGGCCTAAAAAGGCATCGGTGCCCTTTAAAAATGCTATGCTAGGCGTTCCACAAAGAGGATTTCATTTTGCTTTGTTCTGTAGCATGTGCAATTCATATAATGGAAAGAGACTTCCTTAGGCATGCTCGGAAAGGTATACTCATTTCTAATAACAGCTTCACAAGGCGAAGCTAGAAGCATTTTTTTTTTCATTGCGATTGCATTTATATTATGCTTTTTATACATAATTGTCAATGCGTTACAAGGTTAATGTTGTCTATTAGGCGGTCACAAATGATGACTGGCATCCTTCGCTATTTACGGGAAAAAAAACCCCAATATTAATAAAAGCAAGAACAAGCGTTTCCGTGCGCTACGGGTAACGAGCTGACTGTCCTAACAGAAGGGCTTTAGTAGCTGGAAGTCAGACGTTTCGTACACGGCACGCGAACTGATTTTGTATCTGCAATGTCAGCCGAAAATCGGAGCTCACCGGTGATTCTCAAGAGACTCCTTTATGAGGTTTTGAGTAAAACCGTAAGATAAGTTGGCGGCCTTCGCTCGCATACCAGATAATGAATATATTGAAGGCTCGTTTCCCGGTTTCTTCCTGTCTACCTATTACAAAATGACTATACGTAGCAATGTTGGGACATAGAAAATTTTGAAATAAAGGTATCTTATTCCTTCTCATTTCCTTAGGAGTAAAAGCGTAACGTATTGTCAGCCTTCTCTACGGTACTTCCAACAGAGAAACTCAAATTGAAGTTTCTTCAAATTGAGAGACTCAAAAACAGAGTCTCTCAGTTTGAAAAGATTGTCAGATAAAAATGGATCCTGGAAAGACCTATTAGGCATGCGAGTTTTTCATCTTGCGGGTTTCCGCGCAGGTCAGCCGCTGCCGCCGCTGCCTTTCATTCATCTTAACGTGAGGGCTTTTGCCTGTTAAGCACCCGTTTAGGTATCGATTGCTGCAAAAGCCTGGAACCTCGGACGTGGGAGATCTGTACCGGGACACATATCCTACGGCATAGGAGCATTTGGATAGCTTCTACATTTCCTGGGCACTACTCTCTTTTAATAGTTATTTGAGGGCAATACAAATTGCCCACGCTCCCCCCTAAAAGTCATAATGTAGTTGAAAATCACGACGATAAAAGATGGCGTTTTGGCCTACGCCAGGACAATACGACGGACACGAGGCTTCATTTAGAGTCTGGGTTCTTGCGGAAACTCTTGAGGAGATAACGCGTTATGTTATTAAATGTAAACGCTTATTCAACGTTGTTTCAAATGCACTCCGCCGAGAGAGAGCGTGCCGGATTTTGCAGCCGAACGTGACAAGGTCTGAAGCGGCGACCTTCATTTGAGTTCTCTGTTGTCCTCGAGGTAAAAGAAACAGCCACAAATGTTACTGAATAAATAACTTTTCTATACCAGGTAAAGTCAATAATTTATTTTTTTCCGACTTCTTTCAGTACATGTTCGGTGAAATAAACATGTTTTACACGAGACGGTTTAACTGGAAAATAAATTTATTCTACGGGCAGATGAGAACCGTTTCGAACATTATTTACAGTACACTGAAGTGGATAATGCTGCTGTTAGTATTTTCTTTACGAGTTTACAATACAAGATATCGAAGCGATTTGTGCACAGATTCCATTTTTGGAATAGCTTGTAACACTATAAGTATTTAGTTAGCACGTGTGATTTTCTGCGGGAATAAACCGAAACCTAAAGCAAAGATGACTTTCAGGTATGTGTAAGGAGCCCCGCGAGGACCGGGAAACTATGGAGAAGTGACACGAGTCAGTCAGATCGACGGTACGGCTCGACGGCCCCAATTTTAATGAAATTCTTCTCCTAGGCCTTTCGGGTTACTAATTCAATCCTGCTTCTAATAGTACATTATTAAAAGGCATCCTTTTAAAAAGAAGAAAAGAGATAGGAATCGCTCTAACGCTTTACGTGGAAACTTCTCAACAGTATTTGTCAAGAAACGAGAAAGTCAGAGTAAAGTACGCGTAAATGCGATCTCAGGTCCCGGAAGAGTATCGCATTTCTCAATCGATAGAACCCTTCTCGCTCTGTTTTGCGAAGTCCAGTCCTCCGCGGAAATTTGGGTTCGGGTCCTGTGTTTTCTTACGATCCCCGTGTCGAATTTGCGACGAGGTTTGGTTTTGTTGTGATGTTTTTAACAAACCGGCGTAGGAAGTTAACGAAAACTAGAACAGTAGCGTGTATCAAAAGTTCTTACGTCAAAGTCAGCGAGGAACGAGCATGGAATTTTGGGAATCTATGGAAAAAAACCCCACCCCTGTTGGCATCCTTCAAGTTGTGGAGCAGAACCATTCGTAGCGGTTACGTCACCGCGACCCCCTATCTCACTGTCGTTAGGTGAAATCCAACCGTTTCCTAAGTAACTAATTCTTACAAGAATATTTCACCCGACTCCCCGGTCCTTCCTTTGTACGAAGGATACGCATTTGGAAATCTGCGAAAGAAAGAGCGAGGAGGCCTCCGTATGGGAAAATTCTGAGGTTTTCCCCTACCGATTTCCTTGTCCTCCTAAAATTAATCCCGAGGCTGTTTCAGAGCCTTTCTTCCTTTTTCTCCAAAGCAGCACTTTCTTTTAGCGTTCTGCTACTTTCACTAACGTAAAACCGCAGTCTGAGCGTTATCTCAGCTGCTACGTTTAGGCTACGAATGCGTTTACAGAAGATCGAGTATTTCAGATGTTACCAAACGCTGGAAAACACTGTTTTAAAACGTTTCTAACGCAATTTGATTCACTTTCCTCCGCGTTACATTTAAATCATGATACTACGTACACTACATAATGTATGTATACTAGGAATAAGCCACCAAAACAAAGAGTACCCTTTATCTGTCAGTTACCCGCATGCACCTTCATACCTCAGTCAGCATTAAGATAACAGAGGTTACTATTAAATAATACTCAGAGCGGACAAAGCTGATAAAGCTCTGAGGGACAGAGGGCTCTGCATTCCGTAACAGCAAGCAGATGAAAAATCTCGCGGTTGTTTTTCTAAAGCCTATCGATTTTGAAATCTTACAAAAGAAGCTCAGCGCTTGGCTACGTTTCTAATAGGCACTGATTTTTCCTCGCTTCGTCACGCGTGAACATATTGGGCTGGAGCTGAACTCAATTTGACAAATCAGCTAGAAAAAATCTATATTTCTCTCGCAGTGAGAGCAATACGTTGCCTTACCCAAATTTGCCTGCTGGTTAATAGGAACAAATCTTGCCAGAAGGAATATAACGTGACAATTACGGTGATGACGACTCCCGGTTTGTTCTCAGTTACAACCGGAATTTCGGTTTCTCTCATCCGAAGCTCTTGATTTTTCATCGGGCAGCCTAACGATTTTCCACGGAAGGCTCGCGATCAGTTATTTTAACGTAACTAGATTTACGGTTTATTACAGAAATGGGTTCGTCGGCAGATTCAGCCAAATGTTCTCAGCGTACCTTCGATGAGTTGAACGGGATAAAAGAGTCTCACAGCCTTCTTTGTAAAGGATAAAGGGCGGAGGCTCAGCTTCATTTCACAGAATCACAGAATCACAGAATTGCCAGGGTCGGAAGGGACCTCGAGGATCACGAATCTCCAACCCCCCTGCCACATGCAGGGCCACCAATCATCCCACCTAAGGCTAGACCAGGCTGCCCAGGGCCCAATCCAATCTGGCCTCGAACACCTCCAGGGACGGGGCGTCCACAACCTCTCCGGGCAGCCTGTTCCAGTACCTCACCACTCACTCTGTAAAGAATTTCCCCCTGACGTCCAACCCAAATCTCCCTTCCTTCAACTTAGAACTATTTCCCCTCGTCCTGCTGTCACTCACCCTTTCAAAGAGTCGATTCCCCTCCTCTTTGTAGGCTCCCTTTACGTACTGAAAGGCCGCAATGAGGTCACCCCGCAGCCTTCTTTTCTCCAGGCTGAAGAAACCCAGCTCCTTCAGCCTGTCCTCGTAGGGGAGGTGCTCCAATCCCTTGATCATCTTGGTGGCTCTCCTCTGGACCCTCTCCAACAGCTCCCTGTCTTTCTTGTATTGGGGGCTCCACACTTGGACGCAGCACTCCAGATGGGGCCTCACGAGAGCAGAGTAGAGGGGAACAATCGCCTCCCTGTCCCTGCTGGCCACCCCTCTTCTGATGGAGCCCGGGATACCATTTGCCTTCCGAGCCGCAAGGGCACACTGCTGGCTCGTATTAAGTTTTTCATCTATCAGGACCCCCAGGTCCTTCTACGCAGGGCTGCTCTCAAGGACCGCTCCTTCCAGTCCGTAGGGATGCCTGGGATTTCTCCGGCCCAAGTGCAAAACCCTGCACTTTGCCGTGTTGAACCGCATCAGGTTCACGCGGGCCCACCTTTCTAGCCTCTCGAGGTCCCTCTGAATGGCATCCCTTCCTTCAACCGCGTCGACCGCACCACTCGGCTGGGTGTCGTCAGCAAACTTACTGAGAATCATAGAATAGAATCATAGAATCTTGGAATCACAAGGTTGGAAACGACCTGTAAGATCATCTAGTCCAACCGTCTTCACACTACCACTGCTACCACAAGCTACTAAACCGTATCTCGCAGCTCCTCGTCCGGACGCCTCTTGAACACCGCCAGAGATGGCGACTCCACCACCTCTCTTGGCAGGCCATTCCAGTGCCTGACCACTCTCTGAGAGAAGTAGTTCTTCCTTAAGTCTAACCTAAACCTCTTCTGATACAACTTGCGGCCGTTCCCCCGGGTCCTGTTCGTTGCCTGGGAGAAGAGGCCAAACCCCTCCTCTCCACAACCTCCCTTCAGGAAGTTGTAGAGTGCAGTGACGTCTCTCCTGAGCCTCCTCTTCTCCAGACTAAACGATCCCAGCTCCCCCAGCCGCTCCTCATAGGACTTGTGCTCCAGACCCCTCACCAGTTTCGTTGCCCTTCTCCGGACACGCTCCAGGGACTCAATGTCTTTCCCGTAGTGAGGGGCCCAAAACTGAACACAGCACTCGAGGTGCGGCCTCACCAGTGCCGAGTACAGGGGGACGATCACCTCCCTGCTCCTGCTGGCCACGCTATTTCTAATGCGGGCCAGGATGCCGTTGGCCCTCTCGGCCACCTGGGCACACTGTCGGCTCACGTTCAGCCGAGCATCAACCAACAGCCCCAGGTCCCTTTCCTCTTCGCAATCATCCAGCCACCCATCCCCAAGCCAATAGCGCTGCATGGGGTTGTTGTGGCCGAAGTGCAGGACCCGGCACTCGGCCTTGTTGAACTTCATCCCATTCACTTCAGCCCAGCGATCCAGCTTATCTATGTCCCTCCGAAGGGCCTCCCTACCCTCAGGCCGATCCACACCACCTCCCAGCTTGGCGTCATCTGCAAACTTACTGAGGGTACACTCAATCCCCTCGTCTAGGTCATCAGTAAAGGTACTAAACAAGATGGGCCCCAGTACCGACCCCTGGGGGACACCACTCGAAACAGGTCGCCAGCTGGACTTCGCTCATTAACCACCACCCGTTGGGCACGGCCCTCCAGCCATTTTCTTACCCAAAGGAGCGTGTACCCGTCCAGGCCACGGGCAGCCAGTTTCCCCAGAAGAAGCCTGTGAGAGACCACGTCAAAGGCTTTGCTGAAGTCTAGGTAGACTACATCAACAGCCTTTCCCTCATCTACCAGTCTGGTCACCCAGTCGTAGAAGGAGATGAGGTTGGTCAAGCACGACCCGCCTTTCACGAACCCGTGCTGGCTGGGCCTGATCCCCTGGACACCACGCACATGCCGTGCGATCTCCCCCAAGATGATTTGCTCCATGACTTTCCCCAGTACCGAGGTCAGGCTGACAGGCCTATAGTTCCCCGGATCCTCCTTACGGCCCTTCTCGAAGATGGGGGTCACATCAGCAAGCCTCCAATCCTCTGGGACCTCTCCAGTTAACCAGCAGCGCCGACAGATGGCCGAGAGTGGCTCGGCAATCACCCCCCCCAGCTCCCTGAGCACCCGAGGGTGTAGGCCATCCGGNTCTCGAAGATGGGGGTCACATCAGCAAGCCTCCAATCCTCTGGGACCTCTCCAGTTAACCAGCAGCGCCGACAGATGGCCGAGAGCGGCTCGGCAATCCCCCCCGCCAGCTCCCTGAGCACCCGAGGGTGTAGGCCATCCGGTCCCATGGACTTGTGACAGTCCAGACGGAGGAGGAGTTCTCTGACCGTCTCCACCTGACTCGCTGGGGGTGCTTCCTGAGTAGCGTCCCAGACTTCCAGATCAGGGCATAAAATGCTCAGAGGATAACTGGCTTGGCTAAAGGCAGATGTAAAGAAGGCATTGAGGACGTCAGCCTTCTCCTTGTCCTCATTGGCCACATTCCCTGCTGCATCAAGTAAAGGATGAGAATTGTCCTTGGTTCTTCTTTTGCTGTTGATATATTTATAAAAGGATTTTTTATTGTCTTTTACTGCAGTGGCCAATTGGTGGTATTCCAGTTATGGGAATCATCCCACCACGTTTCCGTGATAGCGACAAGGTCATGACTTTCTAAGCACATCACGGAAATCACCTGGGAAACAACTCATCCTGCTTGTTTCCCAGGCTGCGTGCATTGGTATAAAGGCACTTCAGCTCGGTTTTCCGTCTCACCGCCTTTACAGACGGTCTAGGTTCCCCTAGAACAGCAGTATCCCTCACACCCCCCTGCCCCAGTCCATCCCTTTGTGCTTCACCGTCATCGCCCAGCAGGTTCGGTACAAGCCCTGGAACGACCCGCTCAAGCTCAACATCCCTGTTTTTCCTCCCTTCCCCTTCATACCTAGTTTAAAGACCTGTCAATGAGTCCTGCTAGTTCCTCAGCTAAGATCCTCCTCCCCCTCAGAGACAGACCACTTTCATTTGCTGCCATCGTGCCAGGTGCTGAGTAAGTTTCCCCGTGGTCGAAAAACCCCAAAGTCCTGGATTTGCACCGATTTTTGAGCCATTTATTTATGAGGTGTGTTTTTTGGTACCTCTCAGTATCTTGCCCTGCCACTGAAGGTACGGAAGAAAACACCACCTGCACACCCGCTCCCTCGACTACCCGCCCCAGTCCCCTGAAGTCTTTCCCGATAGCTCTGAGACTTCTCTCAGCGACTTCATCATTGCCAGCCTGGATTATCAATAATGGGTAATAATCGGAAGGGCGAATCAGACCAGGAAGTCTCCTGGTAACGTCTCTGACCCGTGCCCCAGGGAGGCAGCACACCTCCCTACGGGTAGGGTCAGGCCGACGTATAGGACCTTCCGTTCCTTTCAGCAGGGAGTCTCCTACAACAACCACCCTTCTGTCCTTCCGGGTGGAGGCAGTCTTGAGGCGTGGGGCCAAACGCTTTTCCCGAGGCAACCTCACGAGGTTGACCTCCCCCTACACCCCCGCTCACCTCTCCCTCGAGTTCCAGGGCCTCAAACCTATTACTCAGAGGCACCTGGGGAGCCGAGGATGGTCGGGATGGGGGACGCCCACTTTGTCGAGCTGGTACTTGTTTCCACTCCTCCCCCTTTCTNTTATGGTCCTCAGCCTCTCTACCTCCTCTTTCAGGTCGACGACAAGGCTGAGTAAGTCATGCAGTTGGTCACATCTTATACAACTACTGCTGCCATCACCCAGCGCTGCAAAAGCCAGGCTCTGGCACTCGTGGCAGCTAGTGACCTGCGTACTAGCATCTCGCGCTGGGGCCTCAGTCTGAGTCTCCACGCTCCTTTTCGCCGCAGTCTTTTTTCTGCGTGAGCGTGGAACTTCTGCCTGGGACTCCGCAGTTCTTGTGGCATTAGCCTTCCTCCGGGGAGCAGCCGTTGCCAACGAGGAGGCACGCTAACACTACTGACAGCCTTAACGGGGTGCGCCTGATCAGGTCCGCCCTACTGCCGGTAGCGCTGGCTTTGCCCCCCGCACAGTTGCCGGGTCGTTAACGGGGGCCCACGCACTTATCACTCACCCTGGCAATAACAACCGTCCTTGCTGGGGAGTCCCGTGCAGGAGCGGCTTACTGATTCTCCTCGACAAATAAGCCTAGGTGTTTCCCACACATTTATATTCATAAGATTTCAGTTATGGGAAATGAGGTTCTAATCCCACAACCGGAGGGAGCGGAGGGAACCAATTTGCTTTTAGTGTTTTTTGGGAATTTTTTGATCGCTTCGTTTTCCGTCTTCTAGCTTCCCAACGTTCATTCTTTCGATGCAGTAGGCAAACACCTGATGATTCTATAAATGTATGGTCGACTTTGAGGTAAAAATGGAGAAAATTAGAAAATAAGTTTTTTTGAGTAAACCTGGGAAACGCGCCACGATGCGATCGAAAGAGTTGTTCGACTCAGGCCCGTACGTATAGAATCTGAATCTTGCAGCCGTTCCCTATCGAAGATTAGACGGGATCTCAAAAGAAGTAATTTGTGCACCGGGGTTACGTTGCGCGGCTGAATTCTGTCCGGAGTGAAAAAAGAATATCGCTTGATGTCTGAACAGGTAACAATTTAGGAGAACCGGAATTCACATTGTATCTTAATGTCGGGATTTTCTCTGGCTACCTGTAGACTCCAACCGCAATCAGAGTCTGACTGTCGTGCGTCGACTGTGAATGGAAAAATATATAGCATTTCATCATTCACGATTTAGCAATAGCGCCGATTTACAGTCCGTGACCCGGGGAAAGTATTCTCACAGCTAGCGATCATTTCTCAAGGTTTTTGAGAGGTAAACCTACGATCTACCCCGTTATCCATTTTCTCAACTCATTCTAGTATGTCATCAAAGTCACGCTGGTTTTTTGTTTTGTTTTGTTTTTGTTTTAGCAAATCCTGCTCGAAACGTTTAGGGTTTTTATTCCTCCTAGTAATAGATCCCGGCCAACTCACCGCAGCGCCAGACGATGCGTCTCGTAGTCCGTCTCTGCTAGAGTAAGAAATAGGTTAATAGCAGTTAAATAGGTCGCCCTGAATTCTTCCAACTTTGCCTAGAATGATATTTTGAGCGTGTCTGAAGTTGTACAAAAACGGCAGCCCAGAAATGAGGAACTGGTATTTCCCATCGCCGAGAGATCAATGTGCGTAAGGGAATACATCGAGGAGACGGTAAGTGTTCAGTGGCCGTGAATGCTTATTCGCTTCCAATTAACTGAGAAATTATTTCACAACGAAGCCAGAGAATATGACTTCTATAGCTGATACTTTCCTGCCGTGAATCGATGACGCGGCCTATGTGACATTACGTTCCCTGCACGGGCTTACTTTGACAAGAGAGAAGGTGATTTGTTTTGTAAGTTTGTTTCGTGCGGTTTGCTGCTGCCGTTTGAGTACTTGTGCAGTCCCTCTATCGATAGCGGCACCGTATTTCCAGCTGAGTTTGTGGCGCGTCTGTTATTAGTCATTGGAGCGTTAGTTAGAAAAAGTCGGTAAATAGTATGCGAATTCAGCCACGCGATCGTTGACTAACTTGAACGTTTCGGCTCGCCGGGGATTCGAGAATCGCCGGAGATACTGATGTATCGCTTATACGAGGAACGCTTTTCCAGAGCCGAACGAGATTTTATCAAAAGCAATCCCCATCCAAAACCGTGTCAGCGCTCTGCTCTTAACTGGGGTTCATTTTACGATGATGTCTCTCTGTGCAATCATTTATAGTGAGCGTGAAACAAAACAAAACAAAACAAAAAAATTGGCTCAGCCTCAGCCGATCCATTTCTATCGCAGGGCGGCTTGGGTCGTAAAGGACCTTAGGGATCACGTAGTTCGAACTGCTCCGCCACGGGTGGGGCCGCCACCCCCTCGATCGAGGTGCCCGGAGCCCCATCCGACCCGGCCTCGAACGCCTCCGGAGACGGGGCCGTCACCACCGCTCTGGGCGTCCCATGTTGGCGCCTCGCCACCCCGAGTACAATATTTTTGTCTCCTAATCCTCCTAATTAGATGTCACCTAAGTCTCCTCTCGGTTGGTTTTGAGCCATTCCCCTCTTCCTGTCACTATCGGGCTTTAGCAGAAATGCTGAGTCACAGTCTGAATCAGCGACCGAGCACCTGAAGGGAAGGCGGAGCCAATCCCGGGAAGCTCAGGTGTGTGCAATGCAGCCGAGCGACAGGAAGGGGTGGAGCCAGGGTCCGCCCCTTAAAGACCTCATTTAAGGGCTGGCAGTGGAGGCGAGAGCTTCTTGCCAAAGCTGTCTGCCTGCTGGGTCCTTTCGGAAGGTAGGTTGTTTTTCTTTCCTCTTTTTCTGCGTCTGTTACTGTATTTGGGCTTGTCCTCGTTTGCTGCGGTGTAAGCTTTTGCCTTACTGTTATTGCTGTACTTAACATCGTGTTGTAGCATTACAAAGGCCACGTAACATGTCAGCGCCCCTCCCGTTTACTAGCTTGCTTTAAGTGCGAGAAGGCTATAATAAGGCCTTTGCTTCGCTGAAACGGACAGATCAAGTTCCCTCAACTTTTCCTGATAGGAGAGGCGCTGCAGCCCTTTGCTGACTTTCGTGGCCTTTTTCTGGGCCCACTCCAGCAGCTCTCAGTCGTTCTTACCCCGAAGGCCCCGGGCACGGCATTCCGAATGGGGCCTCGTCAGGGCGGAGTGGAGAGGGACTATCGTCTTCTTCCTGCTGGCCTCTTCTCTTTTGATGCAGCCCAGGATCTAGTTGGCTTTCTGTGCTGTAAGGAGGCGCTGTTGGCTCACGTACGGCTTTTAGTCCACCGGAGCCCTCGTGTCCTTCTCCGTGTGGCTGTCCTCATCGAGTTCTTCTCCCGGTCTGTACTCATATGTAGGATGGCCCTGACCCAAGCGTGATGCTTGGCTGTAAGGAACCTCACGAGGTTCACGTGGGCTCGCTTTTCAGGTTTGTTTAGATCCCTCTGGATGGCGTCTGTCCCTTCTACTGCATCTATTGCGCCGCTGAGCTCAGTGTCATCAGTGAACACGTTGAGGGTGCGCTCAATCGCGTTATTCCTGTCATTTGATGTGACACGGAAGGGAACTGGACCGTCGACCGGCCCCCGGGGGACGCCGTACCCCATGTCTGGCCCCTGTGGGGTGAATAAAACTAGGACTTTTCAGAGCAGAGAATGTACTGCGGGGTTAACGACTTGAGCTGCTAAGAAAGGGTATTTTCCTAGTTTTTTTCTTTTAAATACGTGAAATAGTTGGAGTATTATCTTTGCAAACTTACGTCTGTTCATGAGGTGGGTTGGAAACCAGGTAGTTTCTGAAGATAAGGCAATGGAACGTCTTCTAAGAAGTAGTCAATTGCCCTGTCTGGGATCCGAGCAAATTATTCCTGTGTCTTTTCTAAGAGAAATGTCAGATTGGATCCCCTACCTCTGTGTAAATAATTAAGAGGCTTCAGCGAGTCTGACGAGGGCTTTAGCCTTGTGCTTTGTTTTGTCATCTTACTTGATGGTCAGACTACCATTAGAACAGTAAAAAAAAGCCTGTCAGCCTGACTGTCTCCACAGCCGTCTTCCCTGGCAGTACTGACAGGCGAGCTCCGTTTTAGTTCTCAGAATTTGTTGGAGCCGTTCTCGTGCGCTTTTGCTGGGCGCGCGAAGTCTGGGGGAATCAGTCTCCCGGGAAAGGATTTGAAAAGGATAAGCGATTCCGCTTCCCTCTGCGAAGAGGTCCTGTCTGACTTCTCCGAAGCCAGTGTAGATAGTCTAAACAGCTTATAGTATAAGCGGTTAGATTTACGAGACCGTAAGGGAACTGCAGGTTCAGGGCCCGAACCGCTGATCGAGCGCCTGGAAAAGGAGTCCCGGTCAGTCTCGGGAGCGCAGGTGGAGACAATTCACCTGATCGAAGGGAAGGGGTGGAACCAGGCTCCGCCCTCTTAGACCTTACTTAAGGGCAGTCTGCCCCTGAGGAAGGATCTTTTGCCAGAGATCCCTCTGTGATTTTCGGAGATGGGTGAGCATTATTTGTTTTGTAACATCATCTCACGGTGCTGGCTCTGGTGCCGTTACTAAGATGAAACTTGAAGCCTTTTTCTTTAATCCTGTGTTTTCCTACTTCTACTGCTGGATTTTTTTGCGTTGAGTACTTAAGAACCTACAAACCGCTGAGAATGGTTATACTGGATAAAGAAGTATAGAAGACCCCCTTCCCATTGGCCTTATAGGGTTTACTTTTATCGATTTTCCAAAGATTTAAAAAAAAACCCCTTAGTTTAATGTTCTTTGTGTGGATTTGGGGGCAGGGATTTATCTTCTCTGCTTGGCGAGTTGATGCGGAAGGGAGATTATTACAGACGAGATTACCGCGCGTCAGCATAGAAACTGGAGAAGGCGAATGCTCCCGTGCTTTGTGCCGAGGGGTCGGTGCTCAGCATATAAAACTGTAGAACAAAGGTCAGATTTCTGGAACCACTCATGGTCAAGTGCCATTCATTGTTGGCAAGTCCACGTGAATTAAGAACGAGGGCTTCTATTTCTGACTTAGAGTAAAATTTAGGAGAAAAAAAGATTTTTTATCTTCAGTGACAGAGGAATAGTTTTTTATAGCCCGGGTCTTTGGTTAAGCAGAGCATAAGGAGAGGTTGTCTTTACATTTTTAAGGAAAGACGTTATAAAGACCGGTACGTACGTTGGAAGCTCTTGTCTGAACGTGTGCACACCAGCAACGTTACAAAGGAAGGGAAGGGTTTTTTTAGGCAGTTTTAGTCCTCATAGCTGCAAACCGTACTTCTTCCTCACCCTTCTGGGTATCAATAGTAGAATACACACCGTTAATGTTGACGTCCAGACAGCGTGAACAGTGATTTGAAATGTAGCTGTTTAAAATAGCGAGGATTGGGTAGGAGAAAATCTTTAGTTGTCAGCTGTAAAGTTATTACTGAATGGAGACCGATCTTTTGATGTTCCTCGATTAAGGGGATCTTTCTATTAACTCTAACAGTTTCTGATTCAGTAATTGCTGTACGATGTTTTCTCACTGTTCATCCTGGTTCATTGCCGCCTACCACCATCCAGCCGCTCGAGAGAGCACCCGCATTACAAAAGCAAGGCGTCTTTGCCTGCGATCTATTTCCAAGCATCTATTTCGCTGTTTGTGAAAGTAAGGACTCATCGGGCTAGGGGATGCGGAAATCCAATCCCGTGTACGAAAACAGCCCATGCTCAGTGTACATCTTTAAACAAACAAAGTGCTAGGCAATGATTCAGGCCGAAAGACAAGAGGCTCTGAGGGTTTGTTAGGATAAGCGAGAGGGGGAGAGGCTCGCAGATGAGCAGCAGTCATTCCACAGGGCTTCATTGCTTGGGCAAGTTCTCCGGGCTATTTCTACCATTGAGCGGGATGCGTATTATGTATTTTTGCCGATGACCCTAGATAGTAGGAGGAGCTGTGGACTCCTCAGGCGTAGGAAGGCTTTGCAGATTTACCTCAACACAGTAGCAGGCCGTACTACTTCCGAGCACGTGAAGTTTGACGAGAGCAAGGCCGACCCCGGTTGCACGTGCGGACTGAGATATGAGAAAATTAGCAGCGCATGCCGCAGGCCAACCGTACCCCAGGGTGCCTCAGACCCAGCGCTACTCACCGAGCGACGGAAGGCACAGTCCCACTCTACAGCAGCACAGCCTCACCGTGAGCACCCCCGTGTGGTTTTGGGCACCGCAGTCTAAAAGACAAAGCTCTCGGAAAGCATGCGAGGAGGGGCTCAAACTCATCCTCAGCAACTATCGCAAACAAAACTGGAGTAAGGTGTGGCTCAGTTTCTTTTCTCAGGTAGCTAGTAATGGGATGAGAGAGAATACCCTCAAGTTAGATCAGAGGAGGTTTATTGTGGAGACAAAAGAAATTTCTCAGAAAGGAGGGACGAGCTCTAGGAACAGGTTTCCGCAGGAGTCAGAATCGGTACCCCGAGGCGGTCAAGAAAAGGGCAGGTGCATTGCATTGTGTTTTGCAGTTCAGCAGCGTGGCTGTGACACGCTGACCGCTCTCTAAATGCTACAGAGGTGGTAAGGGGGCTAGAGGGCAAGTTTTATGAAAAGTCACCAAGGTCCCGCAGCTCATCAAGCCCAGAGCAGGGGAGGCCTGAGGGTGGCCTACTGCTGCTCCGAGGGGCAGCACCCATCTCCGCGCTCCAGCAGCGGGGACATGACCCAAGGGAACCAAAACAGAGCTGCACGAGGAGAACTGTCACAGAGGAGGTGACGACACATTTCTTCATCAGAGGGCAGTCAGACACCAGAGCAGGCTCCCCCAAGGCAGCAGTCACAGCCTCAGGCCGGCAGTGGTTGAGACGCACTGGGACTGCATAGTCAGATGCAGCCTTTGAAGAAGGCAAAAAACTTGCCCTCGCCGCTCCCTTCTGACCGGGCCTGGAATAATTTCTGCTTCTATAAGCAGAAAGCAGCAGACAACTGACTCAGTATATTCATTTCTTCTTCAGGTTCTCCTCTCACGTCAGAAATTCACCCATTTTAGACATTCCTCTGGAAAAGAAACCTTCGGGGCATTTATCACGAGGAGCAACACGCCAGCAACCAGCCAACACCATCTTCAACGAGTGCGTAAAATATAAAGTTTTGCTGAAAGGCTGTTTAACTCATTAGGAAAGTAGTATCATACTCAAGTCAGTGATAGCCATTTTCTATTCTGAATTATCTAGTTGTTTTGCTTTAATGGGAGCAGAATTGGATCGGCATTTAAAAGCAAAGCCAATGAATAACTGCAGACCGCCGCCTAAACTTTTTACACATACACGTTTAACGCTAAGGCAGAACCTCAACCCCGTTCCATCTGTTTTGCTAAAAAGAAAAAAGCAGCGCAACATATTTTCCTGCTGGAGCTCGGGCTCAGCTTGGAACAACGGTTCACGGGAACTAACTTAAAAAGATTTGAGGCAAAGGGTTTTAATGAGAAGCATTAGCTAGAGTCGCACTGGGAGAAACCGGAGAAATTTTCAGCAAACCCACCTTAAAAAAGGAGAGCAGACGTTTTCTTTTGCAAGACAGCCACCACCGCTCAGCCCTCAGGACAGCACACCCACCTTCCAGCTCCGGAAGCTCTGCTGAATTAAAGAAATAGCTCTACCCAGAAATTCAGCCGCAACGATACAAACACCGCTGAGGTACTCAGCGATCCCATTTGGTGAGTAAACCGAGCCTGACGTGTTGTACTTTCACAGTAGATAACTTGTAGTGTTACTGATGCACGTCTCGCTTAACTTCTTCTGCAAAACGTGTCAGAAGCAGCCGATTGCGCAAGGGATCGCTGCTCTCTCCTTTTGCGTTCTCCGAGATAAATAACCTAACGTCAGCGGTAAGGGAATAAGACTCCAGTCCAGAAATAGCCGGCACATCCTTGTTTTGCAGTAAGCAACGGTTTACTTTTTTGTTTAAGTCAGAGACCGGCATCCACTTCAGCACAAAAACTACAGCTAGCTAAGCCTAGCCATCCCATTTAAGCATTTAAGATTGTCTTAAGCGTCGCAAACAGCTCTCGAGTACAACGCAGAACGCTTACACCTTCAGTAGTGTCAGCTTTCTGGAAAGACTGTTTCAAGCAAGTAATTTTTCAGTAAAACAGACGCGTCACCAACTTCTCACCCCACAGAAGCAAGCTCAGCAATATTCCAGGGGCATACACTGAAATGAGAAGAACAGCGTTAAACCTAGATGTTCTCCTCTACGGTTTTGCTTCAGCAATACGATAAAGTAAAAGACGTGTTTCTTAAAAAGGGAGTCCTATTTGTTTCCAGTATTTAAGTTTAGAAGCGTTCAAGGTGAGTCATCGGCCCAGATTCAATTGAGCACACTTACGTGGGGCATGCTTGTAATACCTGGAAGGAATAAGGTATTATTTAAACAGCTGTTTTAGATTTAAAAAAGCATAGAACTTCAATCAATGTAACTAAACGTTGGCCTTGGCTTTTCAAAAGGGGCGCTTTCAGAAGTATTTATTTTCCTGCGAGACTGACTTGTTTTCCAGGAAGAACCGGCAGAACTCAGAGCAAAGAAGCAGCTTCATTCCTTCCTAAACATCTCATTCTATTCAGGTTGATTCCGCACGCTACAGAAGATGTGTGCTCAGACGTAAGCTGCAGGTGCACTTCATCTCCTGCCACTTATCCAAATCCTTTAAGAAAGGAACCCTCCTCTTCTCCGCAAGGCACAGTAAACAACTACACGGGGCAAGCAACTTCTTACATCACAGAGATAGAATTCCTCATGTTTTACCTGAGATTTGAATTAAACCTATCTTTCTCTTTCCACAGAAAGGAGAACCCAGCTCTTCCCCACTTTATCTCCTCCCTTACAGCACAAGAGCCCCAAAGCCATCACCACATAGGATCCACTCCAGGGGAGCCCCCCACCCCAAAGGGGCTCCCCCCACCCCCCCACTCCGGGGGAGCCCCNGGGCCCCCCCCCCCCCCCCCCCCCGGGGGAGCCCCCCCCCCCAGGGGGAGCCCCCCCCCCCAAAGGGCCCCCCCGCCCCCCCGCTCAGGGAGAGCCCCCCGCCCCAAAGGGGCTCCCCTTCCCAACCCCTTCAGGGGGGCTGTCACACTGCAGCCAGCCAGAAAAAATTCTGTTACTGACCTGCACCCACCCTCCCGCCCTAAAAAAAATAATCTCTTCGAGATGGTGCAAAACCCAGCCAACAGCCCCATACCAAGGGGCAGATGGGCACAAGCAGCACACAGAGTGCTGCTTGTGCCCATCTCCCCCTCATCTACAAAACACACTCCAGCGACAAAAAGGAAAGCCCCACAAACAAAGTCACAACAAAAACACAATAAACTCTCACAGCAGTAACATCAAAAACCCCCCAAATTCCACCCCACACAATCAAAGACTTACCCTCCCAGCACCAATTCCCACACCTCCAACCACCACATTGTGCAGAACCAAACAAGCACCTCAACAGAGCCCAAGGGTGCAAGCAACGCTAAAAACACCTACCCAGCAAGGCTCCTCCACTTCCTCTGGAACTGCAGCAAAGCCCACACCTAGGCCTCAGCTGTGCACAAGCCTAACAACAAAAAACAGTTATGAAACGCCAGGCCTCGGAACACAAACCATAGGACGGCAGGACTTCTCACCATCCAGGGGCACGACCTGCCACACACCTTCAAGGCTGAAAGGGAAGACACCGTCACCCTCAAACACTAACAACTACACGCTTGAGCAAAAAAAAGAACATCTCACCTTGCTCTGCAACAACCCTGCTGCATCACCATCGGGATCCCCTCTCCAGCCCAGAACCTGAGCCGAGAGCTCCGTAAACCCCCTCAGCAGGTCGAACCGCCGGTCCCAGGGCTGGCTGCCCCCCCTGCTCGTGAATAGGGTCCTGGCACACTGCAAGAAAGCGTTCCAGTCCGTTACTTAGCAGATTTTCCATACCACACCTCACACACAAAACCCTCTGGACTCAACTTGTGTCCCCACAGAACAGAACTCCGCAACCTACATAGACAGTGAAAACCCTCTTCCTTCCTACTCCATAATACTCCAGATCTTCCAAAAAGCCACTTGGACCGTTCCAGTGCCAAACGCACCCAGCCCCACCCGCTAGACTCCGCCGCTTAACATAGTGAAAAGCGCCACCAATGTTCCCCCGCGACACACGCATCCCTCCCCTTCCCTAACCGCACGCGCTCACAACGACGTAAAAGGCTACCTGGTTGAACACCGCTCCTTAGAAATTCCTTCGCTTCCTCTCGCTCGCAGAAGACACCTCAAACAAGCTGATCCCCGTAGTCGTGCCAGCCGTCCCTCTCGCCCTTTCGGAAGGCTCCAGCGATGGCAGCCGTGCCTCGGTCCTCCGGCCCCTTTTCTATAGAAAAGACGGTAAATACTACATTACAGATATTTTGAAATCACTTCTGCCAGATCGCTCGCTACACAGGGGCGCGCCCTCGACTCCTCTGCCGCACGGCGGTCCTCCAGTCCCCAGCTGACCGTTCCTCAGCAAGGAGAATGAGCTCCGGCAGCCATCCTCCATCTTCCGCATCAGAAATTATCCTCGATGCTTCGCCGGAACTTCCTGCCACGAGAACGCCCTCGTCCCTAACACACGCCGGAGAGGCTCAGATCCGCTATGAGAACTGACGCCTACAGCCGCGAGCTTACTTTCAGCTGTACGCAAATACCTGGATCTCCTTCTTCATCCTGCTCCGTAAAAAACTCCCCTGGTAACGTTGCCTACGCTTGCCTACCGCTCGAGCCTTCCTCCCGCGGCGCTCCCGATTCTGCTGCCGCTCAGCCGCCGGTCTCGCCTTCGGTAAAAGGCAGCGCGTCGTCCGAAGCGGCGAACCGGTTTCTCAAGCTCTCCCGCTCCGTCTCCGCGACGGAAAAGAGACGACGCGCCTGAAGTTAGACAAAAGAAGAAGGGAGGAAAGACGAGCTCCGCTGCGCCAAGCGGCAGGGGCCGAAGCGCCCGCGAAACCCTCCCTGGGTCCGAGGCGGCCCCGGGATCGCGCTCGGTCTCGGCCGGATCGCGAAAAAACGGAGGCGGCCGAGCGGCGCCCCGACGCGAGTTCTAACGAGACGGATCTCGGCACCTACCGGCTCCGAAACGCTCGCCGCTTCCGCCGCCTCGCCCGTTCGGGCCGAACGGGCTCCGCCGCGACCCGCCGGGCAGCCCGCGGAATCGGAGAAAGCGTCTGTTTAGCAGTCCCCGGCGTCGCTTCCGACTCCCGGCACCGCGGAAGCTGCGGAAATAAGTCCCCGTCCCGTCCGTTCCCGCTAACGAGAACGGGAAGAACTGAGACACCCGCTAGAAAGTTTCGGGGGCCGAGAGAACCCCATGGCCGCGCCACGACACGGGTAAAAGAGCGGCGGCCCGCTCCGAAACCGCGCCGGCGGAGATGCCGCGCCGGCTCCGAGAAACCGGGGCGGCCCGGCGAGAGCCCCGCGCCGGCCCCGAGCGCTTACCGCCTACCGCACTCCCCTCGCTACCGGAACGGCTCACCGCGAGGAATCCCGCTGCGGCCCGAAACGAAACGACGCGCAAACAAACCCGGCTAGAACCCCGAGCTCTCGCGTTAAAAGCGCCCCTCTTACCGCTACTTAACCCCGGCGACGCGAGGACCGACGGGATGAAGGAACGGAGACCGCTCCGGCACGCGGCGAATCCCGAAAGCTCTCTCGTGGCTCCCCGCGGCCTCCGGCGGAGCTTAAGAGGTGTCGGGGCGGCCCCGCCCCGGGACGCCGACGAGGCGCACCTGCGTCCGGCCGGCCGCGGCGCTGCCGCGCCTGGGAGTCGTTGCCTCGTTAGCGCGGGCGGGGCTCGTTCGGACCGGCCGGGGACCCTGACGGTTAGACGCGCAGACTCCAGCCCCGAATTAGGGACCGAAATCGCGCTTCGCTACAGTTTGTTACGCGCCCCCCCTTTGCGCCTCAGCGTGCGATTCGTTAATCGCTCAAATAATTGTGCCCGATTCAAACGGATCTCTTCACGTGTCACGCGACTCCCTGCCGAAGAACGTCCCCGGCCTTAACCGTTTCCCGAGGCCCCCGCCGCGCGCTTTCTCTCTCCGCCCCGAACGCGGTCGCGTGCTGAGGACGAGTACAAAACGGTCCCTTTGAGTATAAGTAAATGTCGGAACGAATGCGGACGTGGAACGCTCGCGGCAGCTGTTCCCCGCGGCTACTTTGAAGCTACCGCTGTATCTAAACTCTCTCGTAAAAACGCCTGCAATTTGGTACAATAAATACGAGACGGTTTCTCAGCGGATCACCTCAGTTGCAAAGACCGTGTTTTATGGACTGCTATACGCCCCTGTTCTAAACGAGTAAAAGAAGCGCTTTCTCAGGTTTCAGTCTTGGCGCGACTGACAAAAACGATCGTAGAATCATAGGGTAGCCTGCGTCAAAAAGGACCGCGACCATCATCTAGTTCCCACCCCCACGCTATACGCAAGGCGACTAACCGCCAGACCTCGTCCTTCAGGGACGAGGGCGCCCGCGACCTCCTCGGGCAACCCGTACCGGCGCATCGCTATCCTCCGAACAGAAAACTTCCTCCTCGTACCCGATCTAAACCTCCTCGGCCTCAGCTTAAAATAACCCCCCCTCGTCCTATCGCTGTCCGCTCGCGTACGCAGCCGTTCCCCCTCCCGTTTCTATGCTCTCCTCGAGTACGAGAAGGTCTTCTCTTCTCTAATCCAAACGAACCCGGTTCCCTCCCCGGTACCTTTTCCCGTAGGAGAGGCGCTCTGCCCTCCGATCGTCTCGGCGGCCCTCCTCCCGACGCTGGGGGCCCCCGGAACGGAAGACGATAAAGATCTTTCGCGTTTGACTCTTTGTATCTCACGCTGACTCTGGCCACGTCTACGACTCCTCACGGAACGAATCCTCACGTTCGCTATTCTGTCGATGGGTCGTTCTGGCCGATTCCGACAAATGACGCGCAGCCGTTCCCACAGTAACGGATGCGCTTCGACGAAGGATATAGCGGAGCTGTTCTATTTCTTTAAATTAGACAGGTTATAAAATACGCAAAGATGTGACGACGCGACAACAGTATAGATGCTTTCGGAAACCGTGGCGTTTGTTTAAAAAAAAAATACACGCGTGCGAAACATACGGCAGAGATGAACAGATGACAACGATGTCTCCGGAAAATACTTCTATTATGTGACACATCAGAAAGGAAAACAGAGACAAAAATGAATGCGCAGATATAATCTTACCGCTTACGATGCACGTAGCACCGTAACTAAATTCTAGCATCTGCGGTCAAATCGTATTCGGTGCTAGAACCGGCCCATCCCAAAGGGCCTTCCGATAGCTGAGCGCTTTGACCTTGCGTTTACGTTCATTTTCGTTCCCTCTCCTTTCGGTAGCCACCGTCTGACCCTCGGCGCGCCGGCGATGTCTTCCCGCGGGGTGGGATTTTTGTCAGATTTCTGATCCGCAATGTATTACGCAGCGCGGTATCGTTCCCTACGAGCGGAAAAAAAAAAGAGGCTAAAACTGTTCTTACATAGGACTGCGTAGCGGCAATCAATACGAGCGCCAAAAAAGCAGGCAGCGACGGGAGATTCCTTAAAATACACTTTGATTTGGGCAACCGAAGATAATTGCGGCCGCGTCCCGTCCTGCTCCGCGGGAGACGCAAGTGCCTGCAGACGGCGGGGGGTGGGTTCGGGCTCTCCTCGAGGAGGGACGTGCTCCGAGCCGAAAACGAAGTCCACGGGTCCTCGTGGCCGACAGAATTTAAAAGCGGTCCCCGCGCGGAAGACGTATTTTCTCCGACAGCCGTCGCCTCGGTGCGCCTCCCTGTCGAGTCTGCTTTAATATCTCTCTGTCATTTTGCTGTTCAATGACAAACTAGAGAAATGGAATCGTCGTTTCTAGGAAAAAAAGAAGATTTTTTAAAAAGGAAGATAATAGCTTCGCAAAGCTGCCGTGGGATGCCGTGGGACGAGACAGAGGTTGAATTAAGCATCGGCTCCCTGTGAAGAAAAGCAGATACTGCTTTGCTTTTGGTGAACGATGCGTTCCTCACGGCTTACGCGGCTCTCTTTCTTCGAGCTGTATCAGATTAGAACTGACCTTACTGCCGAGAGCCCTCTTTCTCCATCCCCAGGGAAAGAAGCTTAGCTATGTAACCCTTCCACGGTCACGAGGCCCGACGAGGGAGCCCGCCGAACTACGTTTCTGACATCGCCGCCGTCTCCGGCGGTAAAATGCTCACGCCGGGGCGACGAGCCGCGTTCCCCGCCCGGCCGGTGCCGCGTTCTGTCCCCGCGATCGACCTCGAGCTGAAGAATTTCTAGTAACAACTTTTGAACAGGATGACTTTGCTATTCAATCCCTAAGGGTCGTTACGAGCAGTTCCCGCTGCAGCCCTGCCCCGCGTCGAGACGAAAAGTATTCCCTGGTAGATCCCGAGGAAACAGCAGTGATCCCGGATCTAAATACCGTGCTCCCAGCAGCCGAACGGGAGACGACAGGCTTCCTTCCGCCAGGGGGTACGGCGCGCAGAGCAAAGCCAGAGCCGCCGGACCGCGGGGAACGGTGCCGGTGGGGAAAGACGACCGTCTACCCGCGAGAAGTCCTCTGCGCTTGAACTCGATGCTGCCGGGGAGAGCGCTGCCTCCCTTCAAAGGCTCGGTGATTTTTGACGGCGATATCCGCCTGGCCCGGATCCGCGTGGAGTAAGCTCTGCTGCACGCGGCAAAGCGGACAGCCGCGGGACGGAGGAGCGACGAAAGGGACCGTGACGCCGGACCTTTACTGGCGTCTGCTGGCCGAAGAGAACGGGGTGAGAGATTTCCGTGCGATGTTCTGGCAAGATAGCATTTCCATCCAAACGTAGGCGAGGGACGGGCCGCGGTCGCGGCTTCCTTCTCGCTCGGACCGCCGAACGGCTGCTACGGAGCCGTAAGTCTTTATAGGAGGAAAAACGTCGCTTTCTGATGCTTGAAACGGTATCGCCCTGTAGTGGGAATGCTAAATCAGGGTCTCCGCTGCCGGTACGGAACCTGGTGGGAAGGCGGGGCCAGCCCAGGTGCGTGGAATGAGGGGACTGACCCGAATGGCTGGAGCCGGGACCCGCCCCTTCCCAAACCTCATTTAAGGGCTGGCAGTGGAAGGAAGGGCTTTTCTCGCTGGAGGTCTCTTCCGACTACGTAGGCGTTTTAAAGGTAAGAGCTCTTTTCCTTCGTTGCGACGTCTACGGCTGCCGTGTTTGGGCTTCTCTTTATTTGCTGTAGCCAAAGACTTTATCGTTCTACTATTATCGGGTACTCTCCATCCCACGGTAGTGTTACGGAACCCGATCCCTGCAGAGCGATATCTTATTCTGTGCTAGGAAGTATCTTGCGAAATCTGAACGATCGGCTGTATTTTCTTCTTATTTTATAGCCTGACTCGTTGCTCTGAATATTTTGTGTTGACAAAACACAAAGGGCGAACGCAGCTGAAATGCGCTGGGCATCTGTGATTGAGTCACGGCCCGAAGCGCTGATTGATCGCCTGGGGAAAGGACCCTGTTGGCCCTGAGAGCGCAGGTGAAGGCAATTCAGCTGCGAGACGGGAAGGGGCGGAGCCTGGCTGCGCCTCGCTTAGAGAGCATTTAAGGGCTGACTGCCGGTGGGGAAGGATCTCTGGCTGGAGATCTTCTCCTTCGGGAGCTTTTCCCCCCGAGGCTGGATCCTGAGATGGGCGAGCCTCGCTTTCCCGTTTGTCCTTTCGCCATCCCGCTCCCGTATCGCCTTTTCGCCGCGCGCGTCTTTCCTACTGTAACGGTACCGTAGCTGTTTGATTGCCGCTGTTCTGGAAGGGCAGCGGTTTTGGAATTTTGAGAGAGAAGCTGTACTTTGCCGTATTGAGGCGGGGAGAAATTCGAAACAGCAAGATGACAGATTAGTTCTCTGTTCTAGAATTCGGCGTCGCTGCCTAGATTGTCTTTGTTTAAGCTTAAGGTCGTGCAGATGAGCAAATCTAGTTGGAATTTTCATTAACGGAAAGATGAAACGTTTGTATCAATTTCAACGAGCAAACCAACTCACCTCCTTCGCTTTAAGACTTCAGTGCTGTTCTGACGCAAAATCTGTTGTAACGAAACCCATCCCTAACTGACGCGTTTGCGCGCCGAGGGCTCGGAAACGAAAGCGCCGGTCTGCTGCGCCCCTCTGAAGAGTTACTGCTCGATTATTTAAAGCGTGCCGGACTTTGGGCGGCGCCAAATTAAATTCCGTACCGCGCTTGTCGCTCCCCAATGAAAAACTATTATGTCCGCTGGTTTGGTATTAAAGCTCCGCAATGGAAGAGTGTGATAAAATTTCCCTAAAAGATAGCCGTCTTCTTCTGAAGATGGAAAGAAAGATCCTTGTCTCAAAGCAGATGCAGTTAGAGCGAACGGCGGTACCCGAGGAGCGGTATAATTT
The DNA here is from genome assembly GCA_003435085.1 of Syrmaticus mikado. NCBI lineage: Eukaryota > Metazoa > Chordata > Aves > Galliformes > Phasianidae > Syrmaticus > Syrmaticus mikado. Next base: position 4,696,685 of record QGNR01000061.1, on the reverse strand, counting down.
AGCCCGGACACGAGGGGGGTTTTGTAAATCATTTCTATCGCCGCGTTCCCGTATGTATCGCTCTATGGATCGCAATGCCTCTGGTCACGCCGAGGTAAGGAACCGCACGGACGACTAACAGGAAATTTCCCCACGAGGGTTCTGCCGGGAAGGGGCGGTAGCGGGGTAAGCAGGGCGCGGCCGGGGCCCTCGGTACGTACCTGAACTCCTAGTTCGTACGCTTCTTTCTTGAGCCGATTTAGACTTCTCGCGGCGGAAATTGCTCCGGTGGCGTTGCCTATTTCAAACAAGCCTTCGCCTTCTGTAATAAACCGAAATAGTCTGGTTAAGCGCCGTTCTTCCCGTTTCTCGAACTGGCGTGATATACTAACCGTACGTTTCATTAAGCGTATCTGTCTGTATGTGTGTCTACTCCATCGGTAGATCAGTGGCTATTTTTGAAAAGCGAAGCGCTTCTATGCCCGGTTGTAGCGTGCTGAAAGCACGGGTGAGGGCCAGCGAGAGCTTCTGCGGCCGGGAAGGGCTAGGCGGAGCTCTGACCCTGCAGGTGGCTGCCCTCGCTTTCCTTTCTCCCGCGTCGGCGAGGTTCCCCTTGAGCCTCAGCGACCGGGGAGGCGCGTTTGGTATTCCTTTCTGTTACGCTATTGTCCTTATGTGCTGGTTGAGACAGAAAAGCACTGATTTTAATTAGCAAATGCCTAAGTAACTAAGTTTCTGAACAACAAGAACGTAGTTCTTGCTAATATCAGCTAAGGTGAGAAGTTTGACAATTGATCCTAAAGAAGCACAGTCGCTCTTTCCGTAAAGAGCATCTTAGGAGAAGCATCTTTTGGTTTTAAACATTCGGTTGGTTAAAAAGCGCTCGTCTTCTCGCGAGGCTGGCCGGCGTGTAAAGGGATTCGGGAGAATCTAGGGCGTAGGCCAGGCTTTTTCCGCAGAGGTTGAGACGGCTCCGCAGGTGGGATGGGGCTGCGGGCTGACTTGGATCCCTGCGGCTTAACTTGATCTTACCGAACGGATGACCGGTTACGGGGCTGCGATCCCTTTACGCCTGATAAATTTGCCCTGCTCGGGGAGGAGACGGCCGGCAGCTGGGGACGCGTCCTGCCCTACGGGCCCCTGCGTGCGGTCTCGCCCGTAGCATTGGCCGCGGGTTCTGCTCGGTCGCAGAACCTACCGTCGAAAGGAGGCGAGAGAAAAGCTCTCAAAATGAAGAAACTTGAGGCTTTTAGAAAAAAGGATGATCATCTGAAAGCCCCGTTGATTTTACTTACCTCAATTCCAAAACTTATTTTTAAACCTTTTGAAAGCATCCCATTTGGCTAATACCTGCAGTAACTGCAACTTCGTTAAAGTTAGGCGCGACGCTGAACAGACGGACTCATCTAGGGGGTCAGTGATTGAGATGAGTTTGCCTGGAAAGCGCATCCTGACCGAGAAGGAGCTGAAATAAATGGCGGTTACAATCCGCAAAACCTCACGTGGGCGTCTGCGTACCACAGGGAAATGTATACGGGGAAATAGTTAACTCAGGGTACGTAGCGCAGCACGCGTTCCTCTACTTGGCTTTTCTACAGGGTTAGAGGACTTTCTCAAGTAGTCTGACACGCTCTGGATAGAAAANTTAATTTTTTTTTTTCCCCCCCCCCCCGCCCACCCCACCCGCTACGGCCTTCCCTTCTCTACCTCGGACGGTCCCGGGTCTCTCGGCCTTCGCTCGTAAGGGAGGTGTTCCGGGCCCCTCGTTGTCCTCGTGGCCCTCCGCTGCAGTCTCTTTAAACGTCTACAACTGGGGAGCCCGGCGCCGGATGCGGTACTTTAGCGATGGCAGGGTAGAGGAGGAGGATGGCCTCGTTTGATCTGACGGCCACGCTCTTTTTTTTATATGCCCCGGACGTGTTCCTCAGACGGGACCCCCGGGTTCTCACCCGCCTTCCTTTACGCTCCTACAACTGTTTTCTCCCTTGTTGACCTTCTTTCTGTCCCGCTTCTTTGTTTGCGTTACTCGTTCTCCACCTTTCGTTCTAACTTCTCTCGTTTTTCATGTATTTTTCCCTTCTGCAACGCCCGATCTAGCTATTCCCTCGCATCGGGGGAGAAGGAACTTCAGCGTGGGTCCCGTCCCACGCGAAGATAAAATCTGAACTTCGCCCCTCCCTGGCCGCTCGAGTCTTTTCTTTTTAGATTATGTAACAAACAAAACTCAGGAATAATATCCCGAATAGCTCTGTGAACTTCGCAGTTACTGTGTGAAACGTTGAGCTCCCGGGAGTCCGGGTGCCCGGTTCTCTTCCGAAAAAAGAGAGGAGCGGGCGGCTCGGAGCTAAGCGGATGACTTCAACGGCTAACGAGTCATCAATTCAGATGATAGCGAACATACAAAACCCGAGAGAGAGACTACGGACACCCTCAGAAGAGCTAATGAAAAGCGTAACCGCTTCGATAATACCTGCTTTCTTACGGTACGGTTGACATCTCCTCTTCTCTAATAAACATCATTTCTTCTGAAAAAGCAGAGACTTCGCCGTTTACCCGCTCTGCTGACGATAATATTAAAAATAGTCCTTTTAATGCCACGTATGGGTCTCCCAGTGCGTTTTCTCGTTTCCTAGATTACGTGGCAGACGTTCGGCGGCGCCGAATACGTCTTCCTTTAAGTTTTCTGAAGCGACGCGCCGGCTACCGATGCCTAACAAATGGACCGCGTTAACAACTCCGAGCGCGGTGCTGCAATTCAGCGAATCCGATCTTACTTTCCGGTAGGCAGGGCCCTGGAGTTGAGATATTTGATGCTATTCCACGTGAGTTTGTCGCGGCGTTCTTAAGCTCCGCGCTCGTCTCTCTCTGATTTCATGTCGCATCCGGATTGGACTTCCCTTCAGACTTCATATAAGCCGAGTCTACTCGCCGTTCACGATGCGGTAACGAACGCTGTTCGGCTTTCCTCCGTCTCCGACAAGTGCGACGACAGGCAGCAAAAGCGAGCCGAGGGTCGCAAAGCAATTTGCCTCAGTGAACCTGTAGGGCGTAAAATAGCAACGAAGATGACGACGATTTAAGCGTCCGCAAAGCCTTCGCTGTCTTTCTGCGTTCGTAAAATGTCCACGGGCCGTACGGACGGACGCGTGCTGGAAACCGTGGATTTATACGGTCGTTCCTATTGACCGAAAAGGATGATGGCTGCTAGCTTTAAAGCGCTCCCCGAATCGCTGCGGGTTGCGTCGTTTAGCTGTCTGAATTGAAGCGTTATTGTTTGGGACCGCTAAAAGAAGAAAACCCTGAAGACGCTGTCACTTAAACACAAATGGCATCGGGCGACGGTTTCTTTCCTTTCGTTCGGTCATCCCTCGAGAATTTTTCAAATGAGAGCAAAGTTCTGTTGGAGCGATGAGAAATAGAAAATCGTATTTACTACCGTTCGCGCAGGAAACCGCGATAAAACTTGGCAATGGGGCAAAATGTAGCATTGTCCCTTTGAACGAGACACGGGACTTGTTAATCCTGACGACTCCGCAAAGGAGAAAGGCAAGTTTACGTAATTCAAGAAGAAAATGAAAGCAACCCTGAACTCTTTTGTTGCGCCCCTCTCTGCGAACTTAATTCTAATAGCCAATCTCGCGCTTCGAAGGACTCGTTGGTGCTTACGTCGTTATGATATCGCACTCGTTCGTAAGCTATGAGCTCAGGCTGGACGTAACTAACGTTTCTTTACTCTTGTTTCCACGCTAGATGCTAACTTCTTTGGACACCTGACAGTTATTTCAAGATCTGTGTTGAACTGCTCAATATAAGTCTGCGTACCGCGCGTTCTGAACCTCCCACCTAGCTGAGCGGAAAGTGCCCTGCGCTACGCGGATGTCTCGATCGCTTCGGCCCGGACGAGATATCGAGAGGATAGCGCAGCAATTCAGAGCGCGCGTTTACCTTGGCTGAGACGTGAAAGACCGCGCTTCTGTAGGTCAAAACCGGCGCTGACCGCAAGCGTATCCTCCTAGACGTATCCGTAGTAGGGAGTCCCGAAGAATACGGGAGGAGCGTCCCGAACGTCCTCCACGTTGACGGTAACTCTTGTTGTGGCTGAGAACGCTTCGTTGTCTCCCCTCGGCTTCCCGCCGCCGTCCTAGAAGAGAAGTCGCTGTCGGATCCCTCTGCCGAAGCGTGCGGGCAAATCCATTTATGGCATCGTACGCTCCGCATAAGCCTTCACCGCACGCTCATCTCTGCTGCGCTATTCCCTTCTCTTTTCCATCTGTTCCATTTCCTCTCGGATAGGGCAGACGCCGCGTGCGATCTCAGAAGCGATTTTTTTTTCTGTTAAAGCAGTTGCGCTAATATATGCAGTCACGCGAATTCAAGGTTTTTCTTCTTGTTGTTGGTTCTTCTTTTTTATCGGAATAGAAGAAAACTAGAAACGGACGGAAAAAGAAAGCAGGCTATAAAACCCTGCCGCGAAACCAAGACGACGGTAGCTAAGTAGTGAATTTTCAGGGGATTTCGCTCTGCTGAAGTACGCGTGCGATTTCAGTGGAAAATGAAATAGGTGAGCGCGATCAGAGTCTCCCAGGAGATCATACGTGGCGTAAGTGGAAGCACAGGGACTGACGCATCCCAAAGCTGGGCCCGCGTACACCGATGCTTGCTTCTGAGTGAATCTCAATACGTACGGGTGACTTTCCGCAGAGGAGCTCGCCGCCCCCGCGTTAGAGAGTGAACTCAGCGTGGGGAATCCGCCTCCGGATGTCGCTTGGCCGCGGGCGCTGGCCCGCTTTCCGCCTCACCTCTCCACGGCGCTCTCCGTTCCTTCAGACGTGGCAGAGGGGAGCGACTCTGCCGTCTCGGTGTTACGCGTCTTATTTCGACAACCCTTTAAGTCACGCTTCTCTCGGACCTAAGTTGCCCCACTCAAATGCAATCCTTCACCTCCTCCGGTTGCAGAAGAAAGCTTTGTACCTTGGCTACCACGACGACAAAATACGTTCTCGACTTCTCGTAGTCCAGGGTGACTCCCGATTTGATGCGTGGGACGCCGCTGCGACGGTCTATTGTAAACACGGATGCGCTAGAGCAAAAGGAAAGGAGAAACGGCAGAAGATTACAGGCATGTAAATAAGATTGCTGAAGGGATTGATCTTTCATTTCATCTGCTAAAAGAAAAGACTAGAATAACGATACGGTTTGGGTGAATAATGTATCTGACGAATTTCATCTCTGAGCGTCTACGAACAATTCACGAACCAGCCACGAGCCGTTCGCTATTCAGACTAAATTCCGAAAAAATCGGTACTCAGAATTACCTTCCGTGTGCGTTTTCAAAATCTTTTCTGTACTGCGTAGACACCTGAAAGACATCTGATTTTCAAAAGGGCCTGAAAATGCCTCCCTCCGCTTGCGGTGGGAGTCCCTAAACGCACGGCTTTGGGCTTCCGTTCGCTACGGTCGCTGTCGCACGGTCTTTGTCCTTTTGGTTACATCCTACCTGCCCGAACGAGACTCTCGTACGAGAGCGCTCTTTCCGAGCGACTTAAGAATTGTGCCGAAGGATGCGGCGGCGTTCTTTCCATAAACAAACTTATTTAGTAATCTTTTTGTTACGCAAATATATTAGCTAGACCTGGGAGCTCGAAATAGCCGTTCCTGGCTTCGGAGTCTAACGGCTTATTGGAAAAAGCCCCGCGCGAAACTGAATCCCGCGCGTAATGCATTCTAATTGGCTCATAATTGGTGAAATCAAAACTGAATTTCAACAAGGTGTTCTTTCTCAGTATGCCCGAGCTCTTAACCGGATTACCTTTAATGCTACGGAAATATATTCCAACTTGACTCCATACCGTATCTAAGGTACGTAGTGCAACAAATTGCTTTGTGTTTTTCTGTATTCCGTTGCCTTTTGAATAAGGGAAACGACAGCTCATCTGGAGGAAAATGCTTACAGAAAGAATGGATTTGAAGGGCGTCGCGTAAGAAGTTGCCCTTTTGGCACGCAAATGTCTATCCAGCTTCTAATACGGAAGCCTTTCTGTTCTTTCCCAGAGGGCGACGCCAGGAAGGCTGGCTGCGAGCGGGCACGGGCTTTGTCAGAAAGGAGACGTAGCACTCTATAGTGCGACACCGGTCTCAGTTTTGCACCAGCCTGCTGCATCGAAGTACAGACAGGGTTTCAGTGCGCTTTCCCTTCCGAAGGAAGCTATATCGTGCTTTTGATATCCCACCTGCACACAGGGTTACGAGTTAGACTCGCTCTCCTGTCCGCCCAAAGAGGGGGCCCGCTTGTGACGTGCGAGACTGACGGTGGCGACCCTAGCTCCGACGCCTGCCTGCCAGGCTGTGCCTGGGCGCTCGCCGGCAAGCAACGACCTTTTGCCGAAGCTTGTTTTCTTGCGCGTGCTACAGAATTGGCCCTTTAGATGCTAGCAGCAGCTCAATCCTCTGAATCTTAAATGAGAGACGAGTCTTGAAAGTACGAAAAATACTTCACCTGCAAGAAGTAGGTGATACTTCCTCTGGAACCGGTGTCTCTGTCAACTGCCTCGATCTTAAAGATACTGCTGCCAGAGGGAGAGTTCTGTGACCAGAAAGAGGGACTACGGTCAGACGGAAGCGGCAAACCAGCGGAACTACGAGAAGTGAAAAGTGTGCGTGTAAGGAGGCGGAGAAAGGGGGTGCCGGTAGAAAGAACGTACGTGAATGAGGGAACCGAACAGGCAAGAGATTTAAAAAAAAAAAAAAAAAAGGAGGAAACCGGAGCAGAACAAGGAAGTAAAGCTTTCTGGAATAAACGGGACGGGAAATCTGCTAAAATAGCGCGTACCCTATTTCTNAAAATACTTCACCTGCAAGAAGTAGGTGATACTTCCTCCGGAACCGGTGTCTCTGTCAACTGCCTCGATCTTAAAGATACTGCTGCCAGAGGGAGAGTTCTGTGACCAGAAAGAGGGACTACGGTCAGACGGAAGCGGCAAACCAGCGGAACTACGAGAAGTGAAAAGTGCGCGTGTAAGGAGGCGGAGAAAGGGGGTGCCGGTAGAAAGAACGTACGTGAATGAGGGAACCGAACAGGCAAAAGATTAAAAAAAAAAAAAAAATGGAGGAAACCGGAGCAGAACAAGGAAGTAAAGCTTTCTGGAATAAACGGGACGGGAAATCTGCTAAAATAGCGCGTACCCTATTTCTACTGACACCAATTCAAAAATCACATTTATCGCATTTGTGGAACTGACCCGAAGTAGCACGGCTTAAGTCCGAACCGACTTCGGACAAACACCGCAACGAAAGAATGCGAGTTAGTCCTACCTATCTTGCGAATTTACTGAAAGCAAACGAGCTCCTCTTTACATTCTACTGAAAACAGTATGCAAAGAAACCTTCACCAACCTCTGGAACTCGGACTATGTAAGGTGCATGGATGAACTCGGGGCTCTCGTCGTTAGCATCCGTTACGAGGATCCTCGCTTTCTCTGAAATCTGGAGTGGAACGTGAAGAGCACGGAATGACTGGAGCTCATTTACGTGAACCCGTAACAAACCCGAGCGTGTAAAAGAAAAAAAACAAACCGACGAACCGAAACCGGAATAATTAGCCGTGCGGAGAACGCCCAGGTATCTCTAACGTGAAAAAGGACTCTTACAGCATATCGTAGGTTACAGATTGGGGTTAACTCGCAGAAGTCATTTTTCTTCTCTACGGCGTTCAAGCTACCACGATACGTTTTACGGGAATTCGTAAAAGACCGCGTGAAAGTCGGTGCCTAACAGCCAAGAGCATTAATGACTATTTCGTTTGGTATCATCTTACTAGGTCAATAGCACGCAGAATTCAGATGTCTGAATACACGCTTTTAATATTCGACAGTCTACCCTGAGCGATCCGCCTATATAAAAAATATGGAATCAAAATGTATTTTGTCAACAGAACTTCCCAGATTTCTGCCAAGCGGGCACGTGCACGTGATCCCGTTAATAGATTTTCTGTAAATAGATCCCTATTTACAGAAATGGTGAGAGCCATTCTGTTTGTAGGATGCAGGTGGCCCCCCAAACGTAGAACGATGTCGCTCTGTTGGAGACGAGCAAAAGCTCTAGAGTTATCTGGCTTTGGCGGTAGTTAGAGGGTCACATTTTTTGCGGCAATTCTGGGAACGAAGCCCAGGTCCTCTTACCGGCAGTCTAATATCCTGACCGCGAGAACATCTATTCGCAAACTGAAAACGCAAAGGAAACTTGTAGATCTAGGACCGGTTGCTCGCGCCTCGTATAAGCCCTTAACGATTAGACGTGATCAAAGCTGTGTTCAGCAGCAGACGAGAAAACCGCCTTGGCCTCAGCAAATCTTCTTAATTCTTCTTACCGGAGAAACGTTGCGGGGGTGGAGGCCGGTCAGCTTTTGCACGTCTAACCCTGGTTCCGGTCCCGTTACGCTTCTCGCCGAAAAAAATCTTCAGCTCTTTATTAGTGACGAGTCCCGCTGAGCTGACAGCGGAACTTGGAGGGAAGCTCCCGTTATTCCGTAGCCCGCCAAATCAAGCTTTCGGCTCACGCTGTAATTACTCTCAGAGCTGGAGCGAGACCTGAGTTACTGGCAGATTCGTGGCTGTCGAAGCAGGAGGTAAGGCTCTAAGGAGATTATGTTTTCTGATAAAATGAGATAGTCCCCGAAAAGTAATTTCATGAAAGGAGGCGCAACTGCAGGGCGAGCAGTCTGACCAGTTAGAGCAGAAATAATACTTACTGTACTCGGGCCGTCTGAAATACTGACGATAACTTCAATCTCATCTTCTTTCCGTAAGACAGCGACGCACATTTGTTAGGCGGTTTAGCTCTTATTGGAGAAAGAGCCGCAGACTTAAACACGTCTCAGCAGGTACAAGAAAATAGCAACGGATACAAGAAAACCGGAGCGGAGGCTAAGGAGACCCCTCAGAGCCTTCAGCTGAAGTTTCCGCGGGCTGCCTGGAGACGCGGACGGGAGATGGCTGCTCCGGGAATTCGTATCGCATTATGAAGCGCTAGTGAAACATCAGTCATCTTTTTGGAGAAATAGTTCCTAGAACACCGTTATCGGTTCAAAATTACTCTGCGTTAGCGTGCAGCATCGCCTCTCACTTCGCAACGTACGGCGCGCTCTTATCAGGGATGACAACGTTATCAGTGATAATTTTGTGCTCTCGTAAACACTAATAGCACCGATGAGAAGATCTCAAAGGTCCGTGCTCTGACGCTGTGAACAGATTCACGGACCGAGGAAAGGGGAGAAAAACGTCACGCTTCAAATCACAGCGGCAATTCCCACGTGCCGCTGTAAATCAAAAGCTTGAGAAGAAAACCCGCAGTGTTTAGTACCACCTATGACAAAACGCGCGTCGCCGAGCAAAAGAGCAAACGGCTTCAGCTCCGCACCTTAACCGCACGCGTTTGAATACTGACCGACAGGTGTGTCCTCGGAAAGGCTGAGGAGTGCCACGTTCCCATTTGTGCTCCCGACTCCGTTGTCGAAGAAATAGGGGGCGTAATTTGCCTGAACTGCAATTGAAACAGAAGCCAAAGAAAAACACGTCATCGGCGGCAGTTACCTAGCCGTTACCCGACTCTCAGTAAACACGAGCTCCGCGGGAAATACTGCGAGGGCTCAACGTACCCGTTGCTGCGGCGCGCTTTCAGGGTTCTGATCTGCACGGGCGCTTTCAATACGCTCGCTTCTACGTGCTGCTGTGCGTTCACGCAGCAGCCGACGGAGAAGAAGAGAGTGTAAATAAACGCTGAGGGAACCGAACCAAGCAGCCGGACCTCTCTAAGAAATCTCAGTCGGCTCCGGGCATCCGGGCAAAACATTAACCCTCTTTGCGATGCCCGCACGCCTCTCCCTGCGCCGCACGCGCGGGTCTGAAGCTCCCGGTGCCTCAGCACCTCTCCCGCTGCTCAGAACACGTTCTACCCTAACGTTATACCTACTGCACGAGCAATTAGCCGGAATTAAATTGTTACTTGCTTTCTGCCAGACGACAGCAGAGTGTAAGAAAATAAACAAAAAAACCCAAAGAACAGGTTAGCGGTGTGCCTACTGACGCCGTTAGCTTCTAAGCAGCCCATCCGAAACAAATCTACGTAAGCACGGCGGGGATTAATTGCGCAGGGGTCAGCGGCTGGCAGGGAAAATATTTTGGGATGACGTTACCGCATCGGTAAGGATCACCACGGCATTTAAGGTTATGCTGCACCCTCCTATACTCTGATTTAAAAGGATCATTGTACTCACCGAGGCAGACGTGCGGCAATCTGAGAAATAAGGAGGGGACGAAATGCTTTACGTGCTTCATCCCACTGCAGAAGGGGACAATTGCTTCTCTGTTTCAAGGTTTTAATTGTTTTTCTCCGAAAGGTCCAGGAAAGCGTCCTTCAGGCCGATGCGGTGGAGAAACGCGCAAGAGGCAGTAACAGACGCTAAGACGTTAAGCGGATGACGCGTCTTAATTTCTGAGGAATTTCAAGAAGCTCCTTCCTGCCACCTAATTAGACCGATTACTTTGCTGGGAGACGTGGGACTCGTTTCTCAGGCAAGATTTGGAGGAAGCAGCGCACCTCTCCCAGGTTCGGCTGCCGCGTTTGCGCTGTCCGAACGTGAAAATCGGATCAAAGGTGAATTTGAAGGTCGCTTTCTTTCTCATGTCTCTAATTCCCTAAGCCAGCCCTCTGCTTCTAAGAGCCGGGAGAGGTTTCTCTTCGTTTCAGGTTTAGAAATTACGATAAACCATAAAGGAAAAAAATCTAGTACAAGCAGCAAAAAATACGTACCGTTGTAAATGGCTTAAAGGAAAAAAAACGCATTTATGACGGCAGAAAATGCATAAAATCGCACACTAAAAATACAGAATCGAAAGCTCTTCTTTCTTTTCATTTTTTCTGTTTGTTTGAACGTTTATCAAATTCTTAAATGCATACGTGTCTGGTAACGTCTTAAGTTCAGCGAGCAATTTCTAATTCGCTCACTAAAAATGCGGAAAAACTTCAAAAATAGCTTTTCTTTCTTGCTTCGGTTTTCCGCACAGAAAATTTATCCGCTTCAATTAGAACTGTGTTTATCGTCCAATAAATTATAGAGCTAAAAACCAGCCGGTGCGAGAAGTTGACGACCAAGTTGTCAGCTGCCGGAAGGAACTCCCTCTGTGATGACGCCTCCGGTCAGGGACACTTACGAAGATCGTTAGCTGTTAGGACGTGACCCGGGGCAAAGCATTTGTCTTTCAAGCGTGCCTTCACGGTGTTTTGGTTCTGCTTTTTCACTAGCAGCACGCACGAAACAAGCGTTGGAAGAACTAACCCGAGAGCTCCCCCTTGCAGTGCTTTTAACGCACCGGAAGCGACCGCAGCTCAGGGACCCGTGACGCAAAGAAGCGTGGAGCAGGAAGCAGCTCCGCACTTGGCAACAGGGAAACTTTTCGGCATTTCTGCGCCTTCAGATTCCGCTGGACCTGCGGTACTCCCGGGGGGACTCCTTTGCCCGCTGAACGAATCAGCTGCCGTGCTCCCAGAAAAGAGCGTTGTGAATCCCGTCAGCAAAACTCACCCTCCGTAGGGGACCTTGTCAGAGAGCGGCAAAGAGAGAAAAAGCTCGGAAAGGCTCCAGAGCGAGTAGGACGGACTCACGAAGGTACGGATCACCGGTGAGTAGCAGCTATGACAGGACAGAAGCAAACTCCAGCTCGAGGAGGCACTAAGTTACCACCCGACAGAAGCTCCAAAGGTAAACGAGGGGAGACGTTCCTCTGCCTTACGTCACCTTCCTGCTCTTACAGTTCCCGCTTAAGAGATCAGGCCCGCGGCGCGACACGTCGCGACTGTTCTTACGCACCAAAGCTGGGAAAAGCGCGGCATCGAACGGATGTTTGGCTGCAGCAACGCCCTGCGACGCTCAGGGCAACCGGCAGCAGGCAGTTAAGAAAAACGCGTGCGCTCGCAAGGCATTCAAATTGACAATACGAGGATCCGACGCTGAAAACGGCGCGGGAGAGAATGCACGTACGGAAGGGAGAAATCCATTTAAGCCCCGTTAGAGATTTAAGCGTGTCGTCACTGTTAACAATAATACCGAGCCACAGATAAAACAACAAAATGCGCTCGCCCGGCGCCCGGTAAGAAACACAAATAGCACCTAACCTTACGCTCGCCGCCTCTTCAGCCCGCAGTTTTTAGCGCGCTTCTTTCCGCAGCCTTTTCCTAAGAAAAGGGAGGGTAAGCCCTGCAAAGCTGTTAGCGGTCAGCTCCCCCGGCCGCGCTCCAGGGATCTCGATCCCCGGGGCCCGCATCTCCGGGAAGCAAAATGTCTCGCTCTGAATTTCAACGACGCTGAGCTCTTAATCCCAGCGGAGTTTGAAAACCCAGCTGATGCGCTTCCGTGCACGCACAGGTGATACAGCTGGGGAACAGCATTCAAGCAGAACATTTTTTTCTGTCAGAAAATACTCTTGCGTTCAAGCTAATAGAGTTCATGGAACCAGGCCGATCGGGACGGGAAGAGAAACGGCAAGAGGGGGTTTCGGGACAGCAACGTTTGCCGTAGGAGTGGCACAATCCCGCTCTCCATACAATAAACCCTCAGGAATTAAGTTTCCATTTCATAAATTTTAAGCGTACCGAACGGCAAGAAACAAAATGTAAGCGTCCCTCGTGGCCTGAAGCACCCCAGCACCCACCTCCGCCCGAGCTAAGGGCAAAGCACCCGGAGATGAAGGCTGCTTTAACGTGGAGGTAGCCCTTCCACCTGGGCGCAACGCCCTCGCCGACGCCTCCCTGACAGCACCCGCTCGGCACCTTCGCGTGAAGTTCTCACCAAGCTCCGCTTCCACCGGGTTTCGGATGCTCGCACAAGAAGTTTAAAAGCGAGGGGAAAATAAAATTAAAGAAAAAAGCGATTACGCTCCACCGCTCTGCTTTGCTTTATATTAACTGTGCACAGTCTTCCTATTTTACGCCCGCCTCCAATTGAGCCGAAGCCTCCTGTGTTTTCGTCTCCGGACAGTTTTGCTAGGTAATGAAATTGCCATTTGTGTCGTAACTGCTCCAGCTCTTCTTTTTCCTACGCTCGTCCTCCTACGCTGGCTGCATACACCGTTTAGCGCTGCCTCGGGGCGGAACGTTCCGCGTTTGGTATATGTGCACGTGCGTAAATAAATTCAACGCTACCAGTACTGCACGCTTCGTGTAAACCTCAGCGTGTGCAGAAAGAGCCGAAATCGCTCTCGCTTTCCCTCTCTAAATCAGCTGCGAAGAGGAGCACTGGGAGCGATCGGCCGTTTCTGGAGGCATTTTGCAGAGAACGATTCCCTCAGAATCGCTCTGTTCAACAGCCACGAAGGAGAGAAACGGAGCCTAAGTCACTTTCAAGACCCTTCTTGAAAATCTCCCTATTTTTGAGTATTCGGGTGCAATAGGGCAGTGCTTATTTACCACCGAAAGCAAAGGAAGGGGAAAAGGGGCGTCCGCCGACACGCAGCAGTAAGGTGGGCACCCCAACAGCCCTGAGCCTGGCAGAGCTGCAACCACCGCCACGCAGTTTCTGCCCCTCAAAATCGACCTCCAAAAGACCGAGAAATGACTGGGACTGCGGCGCATCACCGCTCTCCACGAACATCCGTAACGTAAGGGTAAAAACAACGGCGGTGAAAAATCTAGCAACAAGCAACGATGTCTATTTCAGACAACTGTTTTCAGCGGTGACGTTTCCACGTATCACCTCGAACCTTCCTCCCGCAGCACCAAAGCTCTCGGCTGCTGAGAGAATCTCCGAGAAGCGCGCAGGGATCCTTAGCGCTGGACCCCGAGCAGTTCGATGGCAGCAGACCAAAGCCTCGATAAAGTTCCTTTAAGTTCCCTCCGCCGTCCGTCATGATCAGAGTTTTCTTCCCAGCTGTAAGGAAGTAGACTCACGGTACCGTTTCGTAATAACAACGGCGAAAAAGAAACAGCCACGCGATAACAGGAGTTAGATCTCATCGGAGATACGTGTTCGAGACGGCGGCGACTCGATACTTCCCTGTTACCAGAACAAATAAATCGCTTCCTCTATAAAGTTTACGTACCTCTCCACAGCTCGTTCCCATCACTGGAAATACGTAAAACTGCTAAAAACAATAGGGCATTTCTCGATAGTCTCGGAGCATTTAAGCCAATAAATGTATCTTTCTTCTTCTCACCGTGTTCCTGTTTTATTACGTATGGAATGAGCTTAATGCTTTTATGTCTGAAATAAATGCTTATCTCAAAGTTACGCCGCTACTCACGGGGGCCTAAGTTCAGTTTTCATCTCTGCCACAGTTTATGAATAATCAGCCTAAGTTTGTTAAGCTCAAATTGAAGTCATCAAAACATAGCAACTGATTTTTATTAGCGATCTTAGCCAAACTTACAAATCTTCTGCAGCTCAGGAATAGAAGGATAAACAAAAGAGGGGGGAAAGGGCGTCACCAGCGTGTTCTACAGAAAGCATTATTGTACTTTTGGGTTTGAGTTTAAAGAACAGCAGGAGTCCACGCTCAGCTCTCTGCGCTCCTTTTTATATTACAATTTCACCGAGCGGCTGCGCTAAACATCAGAAGGACGCAGAGCGGGAAAACCCTTGGCAAAACTGCTAATTCAACCGATGCGGGAAGACGCTAATTCCCCTGAAAGACGCAAGAATAGCATTCCTTATCCTCGCGAAGAAAACGATAAATTTAGAGAGACGACGACAAGCACCGGACGACAAGCGTTACGTCAACTCGATCCTTCTCGAAGCGTCCTATTGCGGACGACAAAATGAAAGCACTGAGAACGGCTGATGACTTTTCAAGTCCTCGCACAAAGTTTGGGGGGAAAAAAAACTATACTAATTGAACTTGCACACAAATNGTACATTTTCAGTTAAAACATAAAACAAGGAGGGCAACAAAACCGTAAGATGAGCGAGATATACGACCTCGTTTTTTTACAGCTCATAAATCAACGTCTGGTTCAGTGACAGCGGCTGCAATTCTGAGCGAGCTCTCAAGGTGTACGTCAGAGATCTTGGACGAAACTTTATTCTTCCTTTCTTCGTCCTTGAAAAGAATCGTTCAAACGTACGGATCACCAAAAACCCGTGACGTGAACGAAGCGCTCTGACGCGACGGAAGGTGTAGCAGAGACAGCAGAGCGGCGAGGTCCCAGACTACAGCGAGAAAGGACTCGCTCAAATGCAACGGCTACGCATACAGAACTAAAGAAAAGAAGCAGCTTACCTTAAAAAGGCCTCAGATAGGCAAGGATCTCGGGTGAGATAACCTTCCTTCCGCTTTCAGCCCTTAAATGAGGTCCAGGAAGGGGCGGATCCTGGCTCCGGCCCTTCCGGTCACTCAGCGCTATTGCGTGCACCTGAGCTCCCACGGGTTGGCCCTGCCTTCCCACCGGGTGCTCCGTCGCTGGTTCAGGCCACGACTTAGCATTTCTGCTAGAGGTGGGATTGTGAAGAAAGGATATTTCTCTCTGGTAAGAGAGGGCTTATAGAAGTCTGTTAGTATAATAAATTAATAAAAAGAAAATACGTCTCATATGTATCATTAAAAAACAAACAAAGAAAACCCCCAAAGCTGGAAGCCTGCCTACAATTAAACCCGTATTTCTGTTCAGTTCTACCGCAAAGACAGAAGGAAGCAAAAAGTCTCGTTTCGGTAACGGCCATCAACACGTTTCCGTGAGGTTACGTGCCAGAACCCGGAAGAGGAAATACTTTGTTATTCTAGCATACGCAGACCGAAACCAGGGTACGGAAGTACGTACGGTCAAAATTTCAAAAACTCAAAATAACAACAGATTTGTTTGTCCCTAACTCCTGACATTGTCCGACACATTTGAGTCGGAACAGAACCTTCTCTTGCTGGGAACTTTTTAAAATGCCAGACTCTATAGAAACATCTAAATGAAACCATTTTTCATTCTCCGTGGGCCCCAA
>QGNR01000061.1:4560664-4680717 GCA_003435085.1 Syrmaticus mikado | reverse complement strand
GCGCTGCGCGAAATGCCTCACCGTTCTGTCGGCATCAGGAACCGACAGAAGCTCCCGGGCAGCGATGCAAACGCGAGGTAACGTCCCGAGAAGAGAAAGTACGCAGGGCTCTCTAGGACAAAGAAGGCGGTCTTAAAAAGAGAATAACGCTGTTCCGTGCAATCAGATAGCCTGCAGTTTTACGTACCGCAGTACAGTTAATGCCACG
This sequence comes from Syrmaticus mikado, assembly GCA_003435085.1. Classification (NCBI taxonomy): domain Eukaryota; kingdom Metazoa; phylum Chordata; class Aves; order Galliformes; family Phasianidae; genus Syrmaticus; species Syrmaticus mikado. The sequence continues at coordinate 4,680,509 of QGNR01000061.1, read as the reverse complement.
CTACAGTTTTATACAGCGCTGTCGCGAGGCAACCGCAGCAGCGAGGTCGTATCTCCAAAGAAACTAAGAACCGGTAATGGAAGGAAAACAGGGAGAACAGGCACAGACGTTACGGATTTGATCGTTTTCAGGGCAACTTTTAAACAGATGTCAAAATGCTTCCCAACAATTTTTTCATTCTTTTTTTTTTTCTCCCACGGATAGGTAAATTCAGGCATAATGAGACCGATCCCTAGGAAAAAATGCCAATTAGCAAAAATTTCAGAGCGCTTGCCTGCGTGACTTACCGCAAATCGCAGTCATTAGCGGTAGGCGATCACGGAGTAGGTTCGGGGAATTCCTGGAATGAAGCAACAATTCCCTCTGCTTCATCTCAGATGTGGTTCTTCTTCATTAAGGCCTCCCAAAGGGCGTTTACGATATTTGCAGAAACGGTGCTGCAGATGACCGGGGCGTGGAGAATTCTTAACGTGGCTGGTAAGTAATTGAAGTTGCCGTTAAGCCATTTCATTAGCTTAGAAGCTCTTTAAAGCCACTAAAAAAATCAACTTACAATTCAGAAAATGCAGTCTGCCGGAAGCAACGTATTGCTCTCCTCGTTTTGTTTTGACAGGGACACGAGAAGAACAAACAGACGCAAAAATATTCAGGTGTATTTCGATAGCCCGCATTCACTTCAGCAGCACGATCGCTAACGGATGCGATGCCACGGAGCGTGACGCAGATTTGTGTGAAGGATACCGCTTAGCAGCCGACAGACGGTCCGAGTTATTTATGAAAGAATAACAAGCGTTCATTTTCCCTGCAAAAATTGTACACATATCTCAGAGTTCGTGCGGGTGGGGCGTGAACAACGAAGGAATCAACATTTTATCGTTTACTCGGTGCGGCTGGGAAAAACAAAAGAAAATGAAACAAAAAATAACAAAACTCGTCAATGCAGAATAAGGAAACGTTCTTGTTTGCCCCGTAAATTTTATGGCTGGCGTGCATGCCACGGACATTAGCGTATGGATGGCCTGTTAAATCAGAGGATGCGTGAAAATTAAATATATTTCTTTTGTTGACATATATAACTAAAATCAGCTTCTTAGTAGAGGAAATGAACAAATACGAAGATCACAGGTAAACTACGGCCCTGACTGGAGATCAGCTCTAGACCACAGGCAATTCAGCGGCAGCAGCTGGCGCGGTCCCTGGATTTTACTCAGGTAAACGCGTGGCACCGTGGTTGCCGATAGGTCTTTGCACAACTTCTGTAGCCGAGAATGCAGACGTGCCTTCGCGGTTCTCGATGGGGAATCCCACAGCTCAACTACACTCAACACTACGCGCCAAGGTGCTTACCTCGTTCGGATTTTGGAGGTCTAACTGGCTGGAGAACACCTCAGTCTTCACCTTGGATGGCTGTAACGAGAGGCACCCCGAGCAACCGGAGGCCCTTACGCCAAAGCTCATCGTTAACCGGAAAGTTTCGAATACAAGATATATTTCAATAGTTTTTCTATCCGTAACACGAAACCTAAAAGCTTGACTTTGAAGTAATTTACCTCACCTGAAAAACACACGGGAGCATCACTCCGTTCCCACATAAACTTTCTGGTAACTGTCACTGGAGAAATTTCTACGCAGTCAACAGTCCTCTAAATACACCGGTTCTCACGATTTTCAAAGCAAGCAGTTTACCCTAGACAAAGCCCACAGACAGGCTTTTCACCTCCCACACCTTCGAGTACTTTATCTCAAAGTATTGTAGTTATTGAATGGTTTTCCTTTTTTTTTTTTTTTTTTAAACAGCCCTTAGTAAATTTAATTAACAGGACTACTTAGTGAGAATTTCAACTACAGATGCCAATTTGAGGACCGAACGAATTTCACTTTTCAGACTTCAGGATCTTTTCTCCAATCTAGTCAGTCTGCACTTAACTCAAAAGAAATACGACGGATTTCGAACATCAAAGGTGGAAATTACAAGCCTAATATTAACCACGCGTATAGTCCTTTCCCAGACCTAACTGGAGCTCAGATATTTTTTCTCATCTCATCATCCGCTCCGAATCTTTTACAGAAACGAGAAGCCTTAGTCTATATTTAACTAAGACAAAGGAAAACGCTTATTTGTTTAACCTTAGTACAACCGAACAACTTCAAGACAAGAACCCAGTGACAAAAGCCATCGTTCATCGTTTCCCGTATAGTCAAAAGTTAATAACTGAAAGGTTAGTAAGCCAAATGGAATGCTTTAAAGAGGGACTTGCGGACACCGCCGCGATATCCATCTCGTTCAGAAACTTGTTTCTAAACGTCTGACCGTTCCTCTGATAGCATCTGTAATCAGATGGACTTCTTCACACTCTTTTTGCGTGAAATCATCCTTCTTGCCAGGCAGACGCAAACAAGTTTTAGCTCTGCTCGGCGAGCACGTCGCACGCCCGGCACCGACTACTATGGCGTAGTAGTCAGCGAGACAAATGAGAAGTTTTGACTTGAAAAACCACCTAGCAAAGACGGTATTATCCGGCGCGCTATTGCTGTAGGATCCGATTATAAGAGCATGCCGCAGACATCTTAATTCCAAAAACCAAGGGAAGTCGAACTGGCTACGAAGTAAGCAATTGGCACTCCCCAGGAACGCGCCTTTTTGTCCCTCAGGTCGAGATCGGTGCTAATGACCGAACAACGTCAGAGAAACGAGGAGAAAAGCTCTCTTCTGCCACTGACAGACCTTAAGCGTCGCTTCGCTTGTCAGCTGAGGGAAACCCTACCGCTGTTTAGCTTTTGGACGGGGAGATCTTATTAACCGGGGTCTACGAGCGCTTGGAGCACGTTACGCACATCACACGCGCGTAAGCACGCTAACGCCGTTAGAAGGTTGCACGTGCGATCCAGCTGTAGAGGCTTGATCGCAACCACTCGCTGAGCAGGGGCTTCGCGCACAAAAGCTTTCAAATGCTTGGTCTTGTACGTCTCCCGCACAAAGCTTAAACCCTCTCCTGTGAACATCCGTGTCGCACCGCTAGCTGCGACTCACCTGCTCTCCGGCAAACGCGCCACATGCAGTTTGAGCCTCCGACGTCAGCTGGGCTCGGTTTGACAGCTTCTCGCGATCGCAGAGGTTTCCGCGAGCGTGCAAGTTTGCAGAAGACGGACACGTCGTGCTCAGTTTAGGATCTCACAAGGCATCGAGTGACCCGATTTCTCTCATTATGCTTTCAGACGCTGACTAGATGGCACTGAGACAGTAAAGTGCTTATCCTACCGCGAATCTCTGGCCTCAGTCATTTCCTTGTTGAGTACCAGCCTGAAAATGCGGAATTAAATCCCCCGCGCCTGAAGACGCTCACAGCGGGGCATCTGAGGCATAGCGGAAGCTGAAGGGCTGAACGATGAGTCAGACAAATGCACATCCAGATAACTTTTCCAGCAAATTTCACCCGTGGTACACCGAAAACGCAAGTAATTTGGGGGAAATTTTCCTGTGCCTATACACCTACTCCAAGATGAAAATATGAAGTACGATGAGACAGGCGGACGCTGGAAAGCAACTTTGTCATCCAGTGCCCACCAGAAGCCTCATAATGCTGAATTGCTGCCGGGAACCGAAGTCACGCACGAGTCAGAACAAACACGCCTGCACACGTTACTTAACGTAGGACTAAGGAGCTCTTTTTTTCTCCCCACCGTCACCTAAACAAATACTTAATTCCACAGAGAAAACAGCAGAGACAACTGCTCAGATCAAATGAGGGAAAAATTCATCCGTTTGATGCAAAGAAAAGATAGACTCGTGAAGCAATTTTCCCCTCAGCTTCAACTGAGGAGAAAAGAAGGTCGCAGCTAAATTTTAGCCAGATCCTTCTTAAAATGAACTTTGGTCACATACAGATAGAATCCAATCTACAGTCACCATCTGGCAATGCTGCTGTATCTGTCTGGTAGGTCAGTTAACAGCAACGCTGGACAGAAGAGGATCGGGCAACGCAATTCCAGACTCAATCCTCTGAACGCTCAAATCATCGAGAACCTTCCGCTCAGCTTTAGCGAGAGCATGCAGATGTGCAGGAGCAATAATTCACGCTTTCGCGCTTCATCTGACCGATCATCTGTAATGACGCTACCTATGTGGGATTTTGGTTGTCCTTAGAAGATAGGAAGCTGCCACAGTAGCCCGTACCTTGGATTAACAGAACTTCTCCAGAGCCAAAATCTGGAAATCAGCTACACCCAGACCCTGGAACGAGCTATAGGCCAGAGTCGAGACGGCTGAGGAGTCAAAGGCAAGAACCCCCACTACACCGCTGGGGTTCTTATTTGTACAAAAAAATATGTAGCTTTGAGACTTCCGGTATAGAGTTTGAAGGAAAAAAACAACAAACTGCTCGTGCTCTAACGGCCTCTTTCAGCAGCAACCATTTCTCCGTGACCCTGACAGGTGGCATCTGTGGTAGCGTATAAAAGAGCGATTCGGTGTCAGCTGACGGTATTACTCTCAAAACAAGTGACAAGCACCGGGCTCACTTAGTGGACAAGGTCAGACTAGGATCCAACACGTATTCCGGGAGGCACAGAGACGCGTCAAAAATATCTTTATTGGAACGTGAAAGCTCTGCAATCTTCTTGCTCGACAGCCAAGCGCACGCAAAAACACAGGATACAAAGAAATGCACGCGTGAGCTCGGGCACGCTGAATTTATTGCTTCGCGTAAGCATACAGACTGCGGATTTTGCAAAGCCTCTGAGTAAATGTTTCTCCTCAACTAGAGCCAAGAAAATAAACACAGAGATAGAGGAAACAAAGTGAAGTACAGGTGCCCGTGAAGCGAAGCCGCGATCAGACATTAACTCTGTTCTGCCACATACGGAAAATGGTTCAAGAAGCCCACGTCCAACTTGAAGGTGAGAAATCACCTTCGGGAAGACGACAGACGATCTCTCGGATGCCGGTAGGCCAGTCAAAACCCTATTTGAGCAGCAGTCATCGCCGTCAGCACTGAAATTCCTCGAGGAGTCCCGCTTTAGTTTGTTCAGTCGAGACCGAGGCCTCGCTGACATGACACTTTTATATATTCGAAGAGCCCTTAACCTTAGGTTGAGGCTAGCCTGAGAAGCTAGGCGAATAAAAATATCCAAGCGCACGGGCGATGTCTCAAGTCCCCCAGCATTTCTCTAATTACGCTGACGATCCGGGGCGGCTTCTTTTGCTGTCAGAAACAACACTGCCTGAAAAAGGGCCAGAGCGTGGAGCCTGCTCTTAGGAGGGCAAAAGAAAAATCTCGTAGCGTTTTGCAAACAAACGGCCTTAACTCGTGTTAGAGAGCAGAACCCCTCGTACCTGTTACTAACGCTTTGCACGGAGCTGTAAACACACGGCCACATCTTACAGATAAAACCACGGCTGAAAACGTCACATCCAGAACGCTTTCTACATCGCTGCTATTGCTGACACCTTTCGTGAGGTACAAAAACAAAATAAAGCTAAATACGTTTGCCCAGCGGTCAGCGTAATTACCTAACACGGCTTTTCCATCAACCTCGGCTCAGATCCTGCGAGGACCGGAGGATCCTTTTCATCCTTCACACGAAAACACTACGTGCGGTCAGCTCACAGCTAGGAAGCCGAGGCTCAGACCTACCTAAACTCAAAAAGCAATAAAGCGCAGTAATAACAATTGCTCAGCACAATAGAAACGTTGACAGTAAGAGAGCGTGGCCAGATCCGAGCGCCCGATAACTTCTCTCCAGGGTAACGCTTTTGCCTGAGTGGGTTACAATAGCCATCTAACCACCCCCATTCAGCTCCCCCAGATTAGCGAAGGGCACAGAGACCGTTTCTACCGTCCTGGAGATTACCTTAGGGAAACAGCACTCCTCCTTCAGCTGAAGGTAAAATTACTATTGGCAAAGTTCAATTTGGTACCCAAGAGCGGATAAGCTTTCCGCCGCACCTCACATTCACTAGAGGGAAAGCCAAACTCATAAACCTCCAAGCAAATCTGATTTGAAGACTCACCCCGGGCACAGAAATAACAGCACAAACAGGGGACAGGTAGAAAAGGACAGGAGGTAGCCGAGCGAAAGCTCCGGTGGCGATGACAGCAGGCAGCTTCCGTTTCTCTCCTTAGCGCTCAGGTATTATTCGTAGCATTTGTTTAATATCATGCTTCAGTGAGTTCTGTTTATTGAAGCGATCACGCAGATCAGATGCTTGAACGGAACAACTGCCTTCCGGCTTCAGAAGGAGAATATTTAATCCGATTAACCTCAGCGCCCTTTCAGTATATTTAATAACCACCTGACGACACGCTTCTGGGCAGCGAAAGAACAGCCCCCGTGCTTTTAAAGCCTAACTTGTCCCCCAGACGAGATACTGAGATGCTTAGAACTGCGTTTGAATCTAGTCCTCCGTGACTATTTTAAAACAGCCTGCTCGTCTAGCTTCTCAGCCCCTTCTAAATCATGAGCTCACGTTCACTTGCTAGAAATCTACTTACGAATGGATTTCAAGCGCCGAGAACAAACTCCGCAGGAACAAGTTTGTCACGTGCCTCGCTACGAACAGAATCCTTTTGTCAATAAGAAATTACTCAGATAACATGTTGAATACACACATATATTTAGCAATAACCAGAAACAATAACATCAGCCTCTTCCCACCCAGAAATGCGAAACAAAGCATTTTGCCCAGCCCTCCTTTTCCACTTGTTTGCAGAGCTAAATCCCCGTTTGGTTAAGAGGAACACGCAACAGGCAAAGTCTAGTAGCAGCCGGGCAGCTCCGCCCGGCTTTTCAGCTGCCAAGTTAACGATAACAAGATGAAGCCTGAGGAAATGCATAAATATTGACCGAAGTAGCAGGCGTTCACGCACTATTTGTGAAGATAGGACCCTCAACCAAACGTCCACTGGGACGTGCGGGCAGGCGGATGCTCCGCCTGCTCATTTTAGCTGCGGAAGGGGTCCGGGAGCGAAGACAGGGCCCGGTGCGGCACAGGGCTTGCATCTCCTTATTTGCATCAGCGTCATTTTGGAATGCGTACCTGTAAAACGGAGACAGAAAGGAGAAAAAACGGTAAGAATTTTAATCCAAAGTGCTTGAACGACACAAAATACTTGTACCTGAAATGGAACTGTTAACACGGCCAGGCTTAGGTTATCCGTTACCTGAAAACAAAAAGGATGAGACAGCAATACGTTTTCTCGGTTGCCTTGCTGGAGATGACCCATTCCGTTCAGCACGGATAGAATAGGAAGGGTCGTAGGCACCAGCTAAAGGAAAACTGCAGAGAAATACAAGGATTTCCACTTAGATCACTTAACTACAAAGAGGAACGAAGGATTCCAACTATTATAACCGCCGGAAATGAATCTGTAGGGAAGTTCAAGATGAGTAGCTTCGTTACGAAAATTGGAAGGAAGAGAAAAGGCTACCGATCGCATTCTGTGTCTTCAAAGTTTAATGAAACTTATTAGCTAGCCATTTTAATGCATTTAGAAACATACAATTTCAAGCGTTGTTACTTTAGGGAGCAAACGTAATTATTATTCATTTTCACTCCTAGATCTATTCACGGCTTACCTCTTTTACCCTTGTTTTACTGAAACCGAGGACGTTACGGACACGAAGAAAGAACCAGTCTGGTCTGGGACTAGGAAAGGAACCGAGCGACCGCAGTACAGATAAATGAAAATGCACAAGATTGTAAAGCGAGACAACGGCGTAATACGGTGAAAGCACCGATGTAATGGTAGAAAAATCTAGTTAGTGCTTTACTGACTTTTTTTCCGAGGAAAGGAACTCTTTCTGGTTCTTTCTGGAGGAAACGAAACCTTCCTTCCGCTACCCAAATAACCTAATTAGAACAAGGAAATCAGACGTAATTCTTCCATCATCCACCTGGACGAGAAGACGACCTTCAGCTTTCTCTTGCTTTTCACCTGCTTGTGCCAAGCGAACGGAGCCATTTGCAGGCTTGTTCAACGAGGCAGTGTTTTCAGTCAACAAGAAGTTACGGACGGGAAATAACAAGTCTACGGATAGAAGTATTCGCATTTGATCGCCATTTCACAGCGAGGCACCGGTCAGTCAGAAAATTAGGCTAAAAAAATAAAAACTCACCCCAAACGCAACTACATTAAAAGTTTTCCGAAAGGATAAAATCACCATCCGGAATACTTGAAAAAGGCAACAAGATGTCTCGTCCTCGCTCTGAAAGCTACGATTTTTGGCATTTCCCCTTAGAACAAACCATCTCAGAAGACTGCAGGGTGGCCCTCCTCTTCTACCTCTGCTCGCAGGGAGCGTATTTGGCTAGAGAAGGCCTTGAAATTCTCAAACGCAAGCACACTTGCGCTCGAGAAGTCCGAAGACGTTCTTACTTAGGGCAAATCCAGCTTCACGCAATTCTCGGTCCGAACAGCACTGCAAGGTCAATAATTTGAGCTTTTTGTAATTAACAGAATTATGCTTCGGGGTCGATCTCTCAAGACACGGAGATGCGTTCACCCACAGACAGTCACAGAACGGAGCAAGGCAAAGACACAATAAAATTGCACTTTTGTAGTCCCCGTTCTCGTCAGTGAGGAACCATGCTACGTTACTATACTTCCTGCCTTCGAAACAACAGCACAACCTTCCGCAACACGTGAATTGATACAACACTTCACGCTTAGATCAGGCTATCTCCTCGCTCCCAAACGTTTGACACAGCGAGCGCGGAACAGAAGCTTTTCTGGTCTTATTTGTTCAATTCTGAACACTGAAGCATCGCGTGATCAAGAAAACAACGTCTCAGTTGTACAACAAAGGCAACGCTTGCATGGCAAACTCTGTTAAACGACGTGATTTTATCTTAAAGTCTTACCTTATTAAGCATTACCTAATTGCTACAGTAAAAATGCAGATATTACCTTTAGGCACTTTTCTGTTGATTTTGGCCAGTTTTATACAGCAGCCTTTTTTAACATTCCGACCTAAGAATGAAAAAATCATACATTATCAAGGGAAACAAAAGATGCAGAGTACACGCACAAAACGCGTTAGAGTTCACAGACGCGTCGATTACATTTTTTACCATTGAGTTCCTTGAAGAAGAGAGAGATCTCTGAAACAAAGGATCGCCACGACTGATTTTTACATTCGTTCAAACCTCGTTCCTAGCACAGAACAGGAATTAATTCATCATCTTCTATCATTACTAGTAGACGCAGTATGCCAGATACATCGAGAAGATTTTTTACCCTTCGGAAGGTCGCACGTCGGCAGGCGACATGACCAGCAAACTCCAGCTGCCTTAACGTAAAACAAACAAACAAACCAACTTTGCTGTTTTTACAGCTACGTCGCCTAAGGAAAGGATAGAAGATTACCGAGAGGACAAACAGCGCATCTCCGGGCCCTCACGCAAGAGGCACAGAACAAATTGCTTTGAACGGGCAAAGCCATTTCGTCACTCCCTGCCTAATAGACTTGAGAGAGACGTTGATTGTGCTTGAACGCTCGGTACAGAACCGGATACATTCTAGGGAGAATAAAGGTTGACAGAGTAGCAAGCACAGAGCAGAAGCGGAACACAAAGGATGGAGGCGGATGAATTCTCAACAGCAAGTTCTCCCACACGCTCAGCGATCTCAGAAATCCCTGTGGCACGGTTCTACAGCCAAGGCAAGTGGCGGTGGTTGTTCTCGCATTCAAGAGGCTTGAGAAGTCACATTAACGCTGTTTCATTCTGATCTAACCGGTTTTACGTTAAATGTAACTGCAATTTGTACACCCAGGCACTTCTACCACAGCTGGAATGAGTATAACTGCGGGGGAACCACAGTCCGAAGTGAGCAGATGGCTGTAGCTCATTCTAGACTGCTCTTCGACACCGCTGCGTAAGTTGGACTTGAGCACGCTCACGTGCTTACGCGACCCAGAAGCCTCTCTCACGTTACTTAGTTACTTACGTTACTCCTCCTGATCAGTGTGCTTGTCTATCATTACAGATAAGGAAGAGCAGCCTACAAAAATTATTCTGCCTCTTTCGATCCCAGGAAGTATCACCTTCCTTGGATGCACGCTATTGGAAAGGAACGTTATTACAGGGCAGCTCTCTACTTACATCTTACTGGGTACCGCTGTCGCTTCTGCTATGCTCCCGAAGACAAATCTAAACACACTCCAGCTTCCTTTGAAGCAAGGCGCTCATATAACAACACGCCCCAGCGTTCAATCACCCTCACCGCAGTTCTGGCTGACATATCTACCTCTCAGATCAGTTCTGCTAAAGGAGAAAACGGGGCAACTTGTTCTACTACTTTTGAAGAACAGCTTCTACGCGTTTCTCTACACTCGTGCACGCATCAAAGGATTTTTATGAGCTTTGTAGAATGCATGAAGCATGACAAATCTGCTGCTTTTGATGACTGGACACTTATCTGACTTTCCTTATCTCACAGTCATTCGCTACGTCTTGTCTAAAAAAATAAACGCCATGGAACAATACGGTAGGTCTCAGACCTCGACAACAAGAAAAGATGAAATCTGAAGAGCTAACCAAGAGTTCTAAGTGTTACATTCTTCAGTTTCAAAATCCTACTAAACCCTTTACCTCGCAAAGCCAGAATGGCATCCACAGATACGTTCTGTGGACAAAGAAACCTGTTTTAAGGTCTAAACCACTCTGAAATGGCGTGCTTTGGAAAACTACAAAGCGGTAAATGGGTGCCGTAAAGTAATGCAGTTATTAAATTATGCAATATCAGCACCAAAGAAAAAAATTGAGACTGACTGACGGTCAGGAGAGCTACCGTCACCTGTCTCACGGTCTGATCAGATCTTCCCATTTACTCCAGTTCTGTTCCACGCTCCCCTCATTCCACGAGTGTAAAGATGCTTTCCACTAATATTTTCTTCGCTACTTGGGCAACGTGCAACTCTTACAATGTTAGATAGTTATCTACTGGAAAAAATATAACAAGGACCTCTTTTCAGGGACGCAGATGGGGAGTGGGTTTCGGAACACAGATGAAGGTCGAGAACTCTGCACAGCGTGCAACAGGCAGCAAAGAAAAAAGCCACCACGCAAAGCAAGCAAAGACATTCGGCAGTTCTAAATTATTCCCCAAATTTGTCGTCTTTTCCTCCCCACTTGCCAAGCCCTGTTTGTTTCCTCTAATTAAAATCAACAAGCGATCAGAGAATGAGCACGTTTTTTTTTTCTTTTAAGTTACAAGAGGGAAGCACAAGAGAAGAAAGGAAACAGAAGTCTTAGAAAAATATACTGTACCTTCTGCAGTAAAGGCATTGAGGCACAAAAGAAAGACAAACAGAAAGCCACAGAGCGCCAGGAGCTTCATCCTCCCGACAAGTCAGGAGGCGTCTTCTAGGAGGCTGAGGAGCGTTCTGGTCTGCCTCCAGCATAACTTCACGTTTTTATAGCGTTGATCAGACCTGTCTCGAGAATGGGTGGAGATTTGGCCTTTGTATTGCACTTTAGGGTATGGAAACAAACAGCCCTTCCTCCTACGAGAAACAATTTACTCATAAATCAGGCAGCAGTTAGCTGCTTTAGCAGAAGCGCTACCGGTTAAAAGAGAGCACCTGGCTTTCAGTATCGGAGCACAGAGGGACGCTCCGATGCAGAGCGCTCGTCTCGCAGCTCACGGCAGCTCCTTGGTGAAAGTCTGGGCTCCTTCGGATGCTTGGAAGGACGGAGCACAGCTGAAATGAAGGGAGCTGAAACTGAGAAGCCACGCTAGAGCTGGAGGGACTAAATCAACGCAAGTCCAATGTGGTGTCAACATAATTAACAAGACAGATGGCTATACAGCATATTTCTGAGTTTATCATTAACTTCTCGGTATCTGATATGCTTGCTTAATTAAGTCTCTTATAGAGATTCCAGTTAACGATCAAGATTAGGAAGTCCATCAAATTCAACAAAGTATCAAAGTTCAGAGAACGCATGTTTGAGAACGGATCAGCTGCAGTCGAGTCTCTCGGACGAGGCAGTTTAGGTCTGATAGCGCCTTGTTCTCACAGCTTTTTCTGAAATGACTTACATCTGCTGTGAGCTGCGCAGCCTCCTGGGCTACATCCGCAAGCCGCCTGGACTTGGAACTGCAGCAGGACATTAGGGTGCACTCCGGCGTACCTGCACATTCATCCCTCTTCCCTCAACCCTGAGCTTCAAAAAGTTTCATATTCCAGATTCTGAATTTTGGTTGCTTCTCGTGCTGGATCGACAGCTTTCCAAATCAGCGTCAGTCCTTTAGCCTACCGGTGTTAGCACACAAAGCTTTTCTCTACCTTTGTACCTTACAGTATCCAAGTATTTTGAGGGTTGCTAATTTGTCCATTTTTTCCTACTAAGGCTAACATTACCAAGCCTTTCAGATAAAAACCACAAACAGCATTTGCTACGCAAAGCATTCTCTTCCAAGTGCTTTACAAGTGGCCACGGTAAGGAAGGGCTGCATCTCGATCACTCACGTGACTAAGGCTCTCAAAGTACTTTTACAGTACAGTCAGCGACACAAAAATACGCATGGGCCAACTGAACTTTGATCTGTGTTTATGATTTTTGGCTCATAAATACTTTAAACATATGGATGAAAGCCTCGATATTGCACTTTAAGAGCCAACAACGACACTTCTGCATGTTAGTACAGAATGGACCCTTTAATTTGCATCACTACGTACGCTTCTACTCAGAGGAACGGACAAAAAATTCACACTGAACGCGATTCAAAGATTTTTCCAAAAGGTATATTGCTTTGTTCTTTTTCTCCACGACAACACAAAGTTATTTTATTGGTAAGAAGCTAGTTCTGTGACTGAGTATAACTATTTATAGGTAGTAACCACATGAACAAGATATTTCAGCGGTAACCCAGAAAACAGCTACTGTTCGCAGTCGAAATACGTAAAGTCTCTAACGACAAACAAAGGAAATTCTTAGATGAAAGTTGTTACCTATCCTGAACATTCTAAAATCTTTTACTCCCCAAAGCAATTTTAAATTCACCGGCAAGGCGGTTATTTCTGAAACACACACGAGATCTTCTCACGCTTCTCCGTTAACAAAAAAACTCTCCCCTTACTTCCCCATAGAGATGACAGCATTTCGGCTCTGCCTTGTAAAACTGCCTCGCCCAACTGGCTTTCTTCCTTAAACTTATAAAATGTAAATAAAAAAACCACCTCATAAAAGGCACATATTAACTCAAATCTAGTAAGACTTTATACCCCAAGAATCTTTCGTGTCTATAGCATCGAATAACACCATCGCCTCCTCCTTCAGTGTGCACAGTAAGAAATAAAAGTTGAATACAGAAGGAGAAAGTACCTAGGTAATAAGCGATGTGCGTCTCATAAGACAACCTTGCACATTACGGTTATCGACATCCCCAGCTATGTTCATCTAAGCGAGCCGGAAAGGCACCGGAATGTTAAATGCAATACAGCTGCTACCGATCCCCGGCACAAGAAAAGGAATCGTTTTTCTTAAATATTTACAAAACAACACTGGCAACAGGAACGCTTAGAAATAATTAATCTCCTAAATACAGATGACTAGATTGTAATTTTACCACCCGTTGCAAGCAAGATAAGCGTGCACCGCTTGGACACCTCACTTGCTTTCTGCTTGAAAGAAGCAGGTTGCTACTAAGTCTCCCGTGTCGAGCAATCCAAGCCTTCCAGCTGCTGTCACGGGAAATAAGGCAAACACGCCTATTATCCTTATCTCTGAACGCTCAGATACACTACTGTGAGGAAACCGTGCAGATAGCAGCAAGCTGCGATGTCCGCTTCCAGCCTGCTTCTCTATTTCTCATTCTGTGTTTGGAGAAGCCAAACAAACCGCTTCCTTAAAAGCCATCGAATCGAGATAGAGCAAAAGACTTGGCCAGGTGAGTCTGAAGTATTGCCCATAGACACCCAGCTCCGCTTGCTACAAAGAGAGGCTGCCACCATCTCTGCAACTCCGGTTAACGCGTAGGCAAATAGGAGGATGCTGCCTGCAACACGGTTTTGGTCCTCCCATCAAAAATGGAGGATCTCTGCTCCAAAGCACAGCAGAACAGCTTACTTCTGTATTTTCTCCAGCATCTCTCTCTTCTCTCATCTATTCCAGTGAATAGACAGTGTTCTGCAAGACAAATTATCCTCAGCCTTATAGTTTTTCATTTAGAGTCTTAGCTTCACACCTTTGCCACTGCCCACGTCCCCTATTCAGACAGCGCATCAGTATCAGCAGTTACGCTCATTTCGATTAGCTTTTTAAGTGCCTTCTCACTTGAAGACCGGAGACTCTCTTGGACTCCCTGCCTCTTTGCTCAATTCCAATCATTCTTTCCCTTCCTTTTTGGTACTAAGAGGCCCCGCATTTGTTCTGTACACGTGAAAGACGTCCATGTACTTCAGAGTAACAAGACCGGAAGGACAAAAAGAAAAAGCCTGCTTTGTACATAAGAACGTTCATAACTATTAAATAATTTGTTAATCCCTCGCTTTTCAAAGGAGCCTCTGGTATGACGCCTATATTAATGGACACTACAGCTACGGCAAGAATTGAGCCTGTAATTAAAGCAGCATCTCATCGTAGGCTGAGACCACAATGGACCGTACCCCCCCGTGCTACGGAAGACATCCATTTAAAGGCCTCCAAGTAATTTAAAATCATAATTTAAAGCGGCAGACTTTAGCGTGTTAATCTCGTTTCGTATTTGTACGCATTGATTTCCTAAGGAGAGGTTAATCATACTGGGTTGGGTATAACCATAACCGTCAAATCAGTTTTCACGAAATAGGTTTGCCTTTGCCTACAACCCGCTATGACTATTGGCACGAACGCTTTCGGAATTGACAGAACTCAATACACGCTTACTCACCTTTTAGCAGCTGTGATATTGGTTTGCCAAGTTTACCTAATGAAAAAGTAGCAAAATAAGTTATTCCTTCACGATTTTTGCAAGATTTCCCCGCTTTTAACCCCTCCACATTCAGCCGGCAGTTTCCTCCATTCCCCTGGTACTCACAGATCTCTTGCTGTTGCAGTACGATGAGTTATTCTGCCCGTTAGTAGCTCTGCTCTTCCTTCCTCTCTCCTTTGCCAACATCCCATGCAGGTGATTGTTACCCATTACTCCACGAGGATAAACACCTGCCTCCATCACAAGGGTTTATTTAGTTCCTTGCAATATTTTTCCCAGCTGCTCCCTCTCAAATGATGGAACAGTGGTAGCAAGGGTGCTCTTTACCTAGCTGGCACTTTTCTTCACGGCCTTACGCCCGTGAGCACGTTGCCTTTCCCTACAATGTTTCCAGTAGTTCTGCTTTACACCGTAATTTAAGTCACAAGTTACACCATCTTTGCACTTCCAAATCTGAAATGGACTCATTTTGGGAAAAGAATAATGCACTTAAATAACCCTTCCACGTAGTATTTAAGGAAGAATTAGTTTTTTTATTTCAGCGCTCAGTCGCAGTGGCTTTCATCGCTATAAGGTACAGATCATAGAAACATACAATGCGCTCTTACAACACAGGAAACTGAGTACATCAATCTGTGGCAGTTCTCAGTAAGGATGGCTGTTCAGACCTGCAGCCGTACGCTGAAATTCCAGCTGACACAATGCCAAAAAACCCACCAGCAGGAGATCCTCAGATCAGATTAGTCATTACCCCACCATTTGCCAACCCCACTCCGGCAGTGAAGAATAGCCAGCGGGAGCAGAAGTGACCCATTCTAGAAATATAATACTCTCACTCGCACATTCTCCCACTGAGTTTCAGGGTGCTGACCTCAAGACCTAAGGATCTCTCCTTTTAGCTTCTACTTTCAGAGACAGACGAATGGGAAGAGGTTCAGAAAGACACGATATCTTCGCCGATATCTTCATTCCTCACTTTTAATGCCGTTTGGTTTGCTTTTGTAGACACCCATATTAAGCTTCTGAACAATTATTTACCTCTACTGTAAAGCAGCATTCTCAAGAATGAAGTTGTAACTTTTTTCTTTTTATTTGTTAATTTTCATTAAAAAAAAAAAAAAAAAAAATTCAACAAAACATAAATTCAACCGTTGCCACTTCTTACTGGCAGCCTTACAAAAAAATAATTGTTGCAAACTGTTTTTAATTACCAGCCTCTCGATGAGAAAACAGCTTGACAACGCTGTCATCCTGGATTTGGTCAACAAGCAATCTGCCAGGGACCGGAGAAAAATAGAGCCTCCGAGCGCTACGAAAACAGCATTAAATACTTCACCGGAAAATCTTTAAGACTATTCACAAAATATCCTAGATATCCAGTATACAAATTATACGGGGGACTAGATATCTATAGAAATACTGTATTTCTTCCAACTCACTAACTCGTCACCACTGCACTGGTGAGGTAGCGGAAACACGATGACTTACTTGTATCAAAGCAACTGCTTTCACGCTATAGCAGATGTAACGTTAATTTCTTAAGCACAAACCCAAAATCACTCTACCATCCCACCAAGACCCAACAAGTCGCTATGAATCTACCATCGATACCACCTCATTCCTTTTTTGCGGTGACCGCTTGCTCAGGGACAAAAATGTTCGCTTTTTCCTCCTAAGCAGTACGACAAAACCTCTTCTAAGGAAGAAGAATGACAACACAAGAAAGCTGAAAACAACACCAACACACATCTGCAAAACCAAGCAAAAATAACCACATTTCTTAAAGCTATACATCCTTTTGTGAGTTCAGAACTCGTAAGAGCAAGTAACACGGCAGATCTTACTTCCCTCCAGAACAATTTTGAAAAACAAAAAACAGAACTCCAGATACGTTGGCAAATTATACGTTACTACCCCGGGGCAAAGAGAAATGCAAGCTCAGGTGCAATGCAAAAAGCCCACCTTCTAATCACCGATGTCACTCGCCTATGTGGATTCGGTCAAAATTTGGGCTCTCAATAGAAGTTTCAGCCACGCTTCCCTGCCCCATCGAACTTGAAACTGAAAGCAAAATGATTGTTCACCAAGTCTATTTTTTTCTTCCTTCCCGGTCACAAATACAATTTAAGTGACCATAAACGCTTCGAGGGATAGACTGGGCTCGTTACATTGAAACAGCACCCAGTGAACAGAACTACGTGGTTTTAGCAAGCTGTCGTAGTTTCAGCAGCTGAAACTACGACAAACGATGAATCGTACAGCTGTCTCTGTAGAAGATAGGAGGAAGAGAAGCTGAAAATCGTATTGTAACAGAGACGCACACGGCCTTAGCCTGCGCTTCCAAACACCTTTGTTCAAAATCTGGACTTCGTACTACCAAAACAAGAAGGAACACTTACTTGTTTTGCATTAAACCATCAGCATACACACGCTTTACAGAAGAACCGGGAATACGCCACAATGGTTGAGCAACATCACATACACCCATTTAGAAGGGCAACCTCTCCCTGCCAACCCTGAAACCAGCTCCTGTCAGATCAGCAGGCAAGTTTTATTTATGTTCGAAACTGATCGATACGCAGATTAATCGCAGCATCTTTCTGGAAACCCCAGAGGCTGACAGCTGCACAGTACTTCCTGCTCGGGAGGCTTGCCAGCTGATTAAATGCCCTACCTATTCAGGAAGGAGAACGAGACGTCTGCCCAGACATTTGTCATCGTACCACTTCATTTCCTCATGTCTTCGGGAGTTAAGCATTGAGCAATCTAACCAGGCACTCTGTGCAAAAGACCCGGTCAACGGTCCCGCGTTCTTCCATCGTCTTTCTGAAAGAGGACAAGGAAAAGCAACTTCTCAAACAGCAGCAGCTATGAACGAGAGTTTCTCCCTCACTCCGGGGAAAAGGAGCAGGGCACAGTGGGAACAGAACTGCCTCCATAATCGGAAGGTCGCGCAGCTCCTCTCGCTGCCTTGTCAAGGAGCTGCAAGCTTTGGCGTGTCAGCTGTCAAAAGGTTCCTAAATTATATCCTGCTTAAACTAGATGACCAGAACCAAAGACAAAACATTTCTTTCACACACAGACTGAATAAGTGCTAAGTGTTCCAAGTCCTTACGGACAGAATTCATTCCCATCGGTATTCTGCTATCGTGAATCTGAATTGTCACGATTTCTTTTCCAAGCTCCAAATGATGTCTCCGCATCAAAGGCAGGTTAGCCTCCCCACTGAAACGTAGCAACAGACCGCTCAGGTACCGTCTCACACAGCAGAAATAAGGACAGGATCAACTTCAGTTAAGTAAAGAAACAGACCCTTAAGCATCACTACGTACGAGTAAATAGGCTTTTACATTTTTAGCCTAAGAAAAGCTGTAACTATGCTATCCTGTCCAACTTCCTGCGTAAGCCACGCTGAAATGAGCCAACTATTTGCGGTACCCAGCACAATTCAGCGTAGGATCTAACGCTTGACTTAAGGTTTCAATAAGCAAAGCCAACCAGAATCTCCATTAGACTGAAAGGAGTTTTGAATTGTCTCCCCTTGAACTGCGCTCCTAGGTTCTAAATTATTTTAATCGTGATTTGAATAAGGTCCTATTTCTGGCTAATGAAACCTACAATTCCTTCCTTAGTGAGAAGCGTGTAAACGTGGCACCAAACTACACAGTGCTTCGTAATCGCGCTCAAAGACGTGACAACTGTTCTTTCATTAAATACAAATTTACTCACTCAAAACAGAGGAAACTAAGCAAGGATTTGATGCCGCCTGCTTTTTTAACTCATTTCTCCCACTCCTCATAAATACAAAAATAATTTAAGTGCCCTACTGAATTATTTCCTAAAGGCTTTATTAAAAGTCAACCACAGAATTCAATTATAACTCTGTTCAATCTAACAACAAAAAGAATCAGAAGATGTGAAAAAGAACCTCTTACAGCCTCGTAACCGTAAAGAACAAAAAACAAAAAAAACAAAAAGCAACACAGTCAGTAGAAGTAGCCAAAAGAGAAGACAAAGTAAAACCAGCAAAATGTTAAGTAATGTTCCTCATTCAAAAACCACAGAACCAGTTTTACTCCTTGATCGGTCGTGAATTTTTAACTGTTTATAGCCTCCTAGTGACAACTATTTGAGCTTGCTATTTTCTGAGTTGAATGAAATCGGGTATTAACAGTAACTGCAGTATCGATCAGCTTTTACAGGTCTGAATTTCAGGATATAAAGCACCTAATATCCTTCTCAAAGTACTCAACATTTAAGAGACTTAAATAATAGCCCTTCCACAGCTTCCCCTTGCTCTCAAAACTAAGACATACGTAAGAGATCCTAATTCCTATTTTATGAGAATCTCCTAAGTTTTACAAACCTACAGAAACAAAATTAACTACTTCTATTAACAGCACTAATAAATTCTATCAATACAATTCAACAACCTTTTTAGTTCAATACAATGTTGAAGTTTTGAGTTCACGTTCGCTGGAGCGGGAAAGAAAACCAGCACAAGAAACTCCCGGATTGACGCTGCTCCAGGAAAAACAAGCACCAGGTTCTCATGCCTATTAAACCACCGCATTTTAATTTTTCATCCTTCCTCGTATCAGCACTCCGTTAAGATAAATCTTAACTGTTACATGGGATTGACATGTAAAATAACTTTCATTCCCCCCATTTTTGAGGAGCCACACAGCCAGCCCTAATAGGATATTTTCCCGATAACAATTTCATCTACTGGATTTGTATCTTTCTACAAGACCCCCAAAAAAATGAGTGTCCCTGCTTCCTGAAACACCCTTTGGGTGTTAGCTTTTTTATTAGACCTTCCCATTAGAGTGCTGCCTTCTATACCTTACTATTCCAACGTACCCAGGGATCCCCATCGCGGTTCAGTCAGCCTCTAAACCTTTGTTCCCAGAAAAACAACAACAGTAGTTTGGTCCAAGTTTTCTTCCATTACATGTTTACCTAAATTTCTTAACAGGGCAGCCCGCTGTACGTTAGAACCCGGTGACAAGCACGTCGCTATGTTAAGCTACAGCAACAATAAGCATACGAAGTTGCTTGAAGAGGTGAGACCCTTCAAATTTAACACTTGTCGCAACTCAAAGATTCCTTCCCTCCTATTAAGCACCAGGTGTTGTACTTCAGGGAAAGCAGTGCTGGAAACAGTATCATGCAGTCTAATCTTTGGACGCAAAAGGTTTTGGAAAAGGTTCTTCACAGTCCATCGTTTCTTCCCTGTGACTGAAGAGAAACAGCGTAGTATACAACAAACCAGCAGCGCTGGCTATAGTATACGACCAATAGCACATACAAGAAAGGCTCCTGGAAGCAACTGTAGATCATAATTTTCCATCTGGGAACCACCCTCCAAAAGATAGCGGCCAGTGAAACTGGAAATCATCGATTTCTTTTTTTTAAACTGAGGAGAACGCATTCTCTTACAACAGAATCAGCAGGGAAAAACAGTACTCTTCACCAAGTGAACGCTGCAATAATAATGCACTAATAAAAATAAGTATTTTAGTAACACAGGAAAAGTGAGAGTTATCAATATGTGAGGCTAGAATTTTATTTCTCCCATAAACACAGCATAATTTACCAGAAAAACTGAAGTTGAGTCATTTCTGTGAGCTCAAAACTTCCTCGCGCCCTTGCCCCTTACTCCAACATAATGCAATGTACTTTAACAAGTACGTATTTCTTAATGTTTAATCAATTTCACTGACAGGAACATTTCCATTCAATGGAGCTAAACATACCAATCCGGAAAAGAATTAAAGAGACTAAAGCATCTAATAACGGTACGTTTATGATACCTGGGTTTACAGCAGGCCATTCTCAATTCTCTTTCTTTCACTGCCGATTGTAGAAGCTTCTAAGAGCAGGTAAACGTGGGGAGTTCTTCTAAAGAACAGCGCTTCACTTAAAATACCAAAAATTAGTCACTGCAAGAAAGACCTACCCCTATCGTTATCCAACAATTTGATAGATCCACTATCAATAAAGTCCAACTGTTATATCCATTCAACATTAAAGTACTGGGAAACAGACAAGGTGTCTTCACACGCTCCAAGAGGAGAATGACGTTTTCACGTAGGGCAGACGTCACATAAGCTGCTCATTTCGTCTCCTCTACTTTGTTGGTCACGTCACCCATCCCGTCCAGTGCACTTCTGACAATTGCTTAAATCTTACATCTTTCTGAAGTTTCTGCCCAGGCAGCAGTAGCCTTTGCTGCATTCAGCCATATCCACTTTGCTCAGTTCTTCTAAATGCATCAATATTATTTACGCAATCTTAACTGAAAACTCTTACATGTGAACAGTACTTCCTGAAGTAGCTTGCGTCATCGTCTGCGTATAAGATACCTGTCTATAGAAGCAACTACTATTTCTGCGCAGTTTCAGTAAAAAGGAAAGCAACGGTTGAACCGCTTCCAAGCTCATTAAAAATCAGACAATTTTACTCAGATATATTTCAAATAATTTACTTTCCCCAAATATGCACGCTTTGAAGTCATTCACGCTATTGGAAGGTGTTGGATGAAACACTGTTAAGTCTGAATCACGTTGCACTTCAACAACAGGCTGAAACGCGTTAAACTTCTGACCTGCAGCAAAACCGCTGGTAACAAGGAATTTTTATTTACTATATGCACTAGGTAGACAACTTAAGAGATTGAGCTGTCAGACAGCTGCTAAGAGTCTCGATTTACTTCCTCCTTCCACTTCCACCACCAGCAAGCATGGTGGCCACACGAATGAAGATGTTCAGCGTGTCTGTGTAGATGCCCATGCAACTAGGAGAGAAAAAAATGAAAGTTAATCCTGTTAAACAGAAAGACTATTATTTGGTATTTCGTGCCATTATACTTGACTTCTAAAAAGCCACCACTAAATGCCTGTAATAAAACTCAACTACAGCACGTCTTCTGCCCTCGATAAGTAAAAATACCTCCTTTATTTCACTCTACCATCTCTGCCAGCAGCATCGATTTGCAAAAAACCTTAACAGACAACATACCGTCCTCTCACACGATGCTTTTACTTCTACGCTCTCACCGCGTAACTTTGAGGGCTTTGGCGATGACTACTATGCTACTTAAAGATGATCAGATGCAAAGAAATGAGGAATTCATCTAAAATCAGGCAGATGTTTACAGTGAGGAAGTTACCTGTTAGTAAGACTTGTCTTGACCAAGGGTCAGTTATTCCTTCTTTCTGTAAAGTCTTGCTGAAGCTTTTTTCTTTTTCTTTTTTTTAAAAAGGTGATTAAGACTAATAAATATTACATGACTACAGAAGATTCAGCATGCTTCATCTCAGCTGGTACTGATAGTTATTTGCAGAGATCAGCTACAAATCCTCCTAGTAATGATTCACAAAAGAAACTTTTTTTTTTTTTTTTTTTTACAGTTACTATACCTCATTTCAGGTAGACGATTTCAGTTTCAACTCCACTAGTTATTTTCACATTACATTTCTAAACCTCACGACTCTTCCCCTTTAATAGAAAGACGCTTCCCAACAGCAAATAAAATACACAGCTCTTTAAAAACAAAGCAGGGTTCTACACAGCTCAAAACTGTTACGCATGCCTTCAGATCTAAATACTTACGCATTGATAGGGTCGTATTTTGTTACTCCGTAATATGGAATGGTCTCTGCACGCTTGATAACATGCTGCGTATCATAGAGCAAAAACATGCCAAAGAGTACCAATCCTCCATAAACAGCTACTGAATACAAGCCAGCCCCGAGAGCAGAAGTCGGTGGCAAGAACATGGATCCTGGAAAAGAATATGCAATAGCATTACACAGAGCGCAGCACGTGTCTTGCAATGGCTATTTCAGGCCAATTTTAACTGCACAGACCAGTCTGCAATTAGAAGCAAGCTGCACATTCTAGCACCTTCAGTTTACTGCCCGCTCTATTTAACAGCATCGGAAGAATACGTTACCAATCGAAGAGGCGAGAACGAAGCCAAAGCCTATTCCAAGCGGTCCTCCCATGTTCAGAAATTTTTCACTTGGAGCACACATGGCCACAGTCGAGAGCCCTCCGACGATTCCAGCTGTATACCAGGCAGCTCTGATCAGCAAAGGACCACCCAAGAAAGCTAAAGGAGCCACCACTGCACCCATGACACCTAGCCAAAGTAACAAAAAAAAATAACAGTTCTGGAACAGTTCAGGTAAAAACACCACCTACCAAAACCGTATTTATTTCAGCCAGATAACACAGCTTGAATCCACTCGCGTGACAGAACACCTAGGCACTTGGTTGCCGATTTATCACGCTGCCTTCTAGATAGGAGTACAGTCTTAAGCTCAGCGATCTACTTTCCTCTGACTTTAGAGAACACTTAAGAAAGCTCATCTTAGAATAGACTAATCAACTCCTTCACAGCGTCAGAAACTCTGAAAACTAATAGGTTTTTTTTTGTTACAAGTTAGTCATACTTTCTGCTAGAAAGTCATATGAAGCCGCTACCTATTAATGACAAATAACTACAATAAATTCACTTTCTTAGTAGAAATTTCAGCTCTACAAAGAAAAGTGTCATTCCAGTGCCTGATGAGTTTGTCTTTCCCAAACCACGCTTCTGGCAGAAGTTTTTATGACAGCCATTGTTACTTGAAGCACGTAACAACCGTAAGAAATGGATCTGTACTCCATCCTACAAACCAGTTGATAACATACTATCGAGAAGCTGCAGTTTAATACCAAAACTGTATCCTTCTGACCAGTTTCCATACACTTACTTATCCCGTACAGCTGAAATACGGTGAGCGTAGCGCTTAGAGAAGCTACGGTGCCAAAAAGGTATCATGAAACCAAAGCAAATATTAAGAAATAAGTTCTATCCAGTTTGGCTCAAGTTTTGCTTAAGCATGATTTTTACAAGACTATGAGAAATTAGAGGACACGTGAGACACCTCACTAGTGTCTGAAATCTACAGCAGCACATAAAAATTAGCAAAGCTTAGATATTACAGTAGAAGTAAGAATTTAGTCATACAGAAGCAGACAACTTAACAAAAACTATCAACGCATACCTGAATGCATCATCCATGCAAGATGTTTAGCCGCTGGACTGTTTTCATAGGATATGGACCTGACCAACATTCCAGCACCGATCATAGCAGCAAAAGTCGCACCGATTGCCTGTAAGAACAGCATCACAGAACTCAAGCTGGCATACAGACAAAAGATCCCTAGTCTCCCACGTGATCTTTTCCAGCCTCCTAAGAGTTAACTTGCTCTTATCACCAAGGATTAACCACTGGATGTTGCGCTATGTTTAACCGTTACTATTCCATTGCACTCAGCGTGCTGAACGCATAGGAAGCGGACGCGTTCTGTTAGTATCTAACCCGGATGATTTGTCTGCCAGTATCATTTTGGCCTCAGCGAAAAGGAGAGTTTTCAAAGAACAGCACACGAAGGAGTAGAAATGCATAAAAATCTCTGATTTGATTCTCAGAAAGCGACAGAAATAGCGCCTCTAGCTTCAGACAGCTATCTATTCGTAGCAAGTTATTACTTGCATATGTCCGGTCAGGATAGCATAGCATTTTTTTTCTCGCAAACGTAGTCGGTCTTCCACAAACTATCAACAAGGTACCAAAGGGGAACATCGGCATGTAACTGGATGCATCGGATTTTTAGTCAAAAAACGCCATTAGGGCACTTATACCACTGTCTGTGTCCTTAAAGACTAGATCAGTGAATATCTGCTTTACCTTTCACAACACGGTTTCTTGTTTTTGGTAACAACCGTTAACATTTAGGATCATTTTACGGACGCTCTAAATATAACATGAACTTACCAGCCAGGAGCCTTTTGTCATAAGGCCCATGAGTGCAGGAGATCTGCTTACTGCTACAGCTGACAGTGCCGTTAAGCCAACGCTTCCTGCAAAGTACATGTAGGTAGAGCGAATTCTGTCCTTCACGTACTGGGGCCAAATACTGAAAAATAACCATTTGTACATAGCTGTGCAATTAAAACACCAGAATGAAGACCAACTACGAGCATATTCAAGCTAAGGGTACAATAGGAGCATCCTAAGAATTGGTAGGGTTTAGCAATTTCTGTCACGAGTTCCTCCTACAACAAAGGGGCAGAACTTGTAAATTCTTCCCGCTATACAGTGCTATTACATAATTAAAGCAACAATTACAAAGAATGCCAATTACAGTTAAATTTCATGTAGGAAGCATACATCATAGAAAGTACAAAAGGGGAAGAGTAACAAGTTTTAACTAAGGAAAACCAGATAACAGCGTATGCACAATAAACCGGGATAAGGAAAAAAGTGTACAGAACGTGTCCTGAGCAGTAAGAAGCCCAGCGAGCTGTTCACAAAACGCTGAGTCACTGTGCCCGTATTTATCTGCTGTAACGAGACGAGCGTGTCATTTGGAGAGCAAGAGCAACAGAACGACACGGATGAGCGCTGCTGCAGTATGATTTCATCATCCTACAGATGGGAAGCTTAGGATCCTGCACGAAAGTAAGGGCTTCCTGCCCAGAGCTTAAGAAAAATAAGCTACGTGTATATCGGGAGACAGCAGCTACAGAAGCGACAAACAAAAGGAGGAGGGAGACTTGCTTCAAGTCTCCTTTCGTTAAAGCAAAAAGCAATCTTACTTACACTGCTCTTTCAATAGCTCCAATCTCACTGGACATGCCCATGCCATAGTAACAGAGTGCCCCCAGGCCAACCGCAGCCCCTCCGGCAACTACAAGTTTTCCCAGGCGATCAACTGTATAGAGGGAAAAAAAATAAAAATCACGGACTCATAACTGCTTGTTCTTGGATAGATAATACCATTTTCACACCGATTTCTTTTACGTGTAACAGCCGATCCACATTAGGCTTCTTAAAGCTTCACAGTTGCGTTACCATTTCTCAAAGAGCTTTATGCGAAACACTCGAGATTCACTCTGCCACCACTACAGAGCTTCATAAAATAGAATAAAAATTAAGAGACTAACCAGTAAAACGCTGGCTTTACTGGTCTTCATTACATAAAGAAACAGGAATAGCAACACAAAAGCAGTTAGAGTTCCCCCACAGAAGACTTGCGGATACTACATCTTTTCCTATCATCCACTCTTAATGCCTGTTTGATCGAGAGCTCTCTGGCATTACATTAGAACACAATCAGTTCGGTTTATTTTTTTTCCAATCCTGAAACACTGTAGAACAGTACTTCCTTTTAATAGCATACAGAACAGATGTTTGAAAGGAAAAAAAAACTTGCACTTCGCTACATCTGCAATCAAAGAAGTACTAATCTCCATCAACAGGAACTCACGCTGACTTAACGGTTCACGACTGTAGCTGAAAGCAGAAACAAGAAATTTCTCGGGAGAAATTGGGACGTACGTGCAGCAAGAACACGGGAAAGACAAGCAAAAAAACGGTCTCCAGACATTTAAGATAGGTCACGGGTCAATTTAAAATACTAAACAACGTTTGCAGGCTATTTAGGGGTTTGAAGCGAACAGTTTCCTTCAACAGTTTTCAAGTTCAGCTTTAAAAAAATTGCCGCTTTTAAAGCAGAGATACCCCACCTTTAAGAGCAGTTTCTGCAGATGGCTCAAATGCTGCTTCTTTAATTTCCTGGCCGATTTTCCCACGCCTTACGCCCGTTCTTACTCTGGTGGCATAGCACTGTTAGATTCAAAGGTAAAATGAGAGGGATTCAGTGAAATCAAGTAAGAGAAATTCCTTTTAAGGAACTGCACGTACAGATAAGTAATTAACAAACCATTTCTGAAAGAAAGCAACTAACTTTCAAAACGCTGAAACGCTGCCAGTCTCTCGACACACTTGCGATTGCTAGTTTGTCTCTTATTTCACCTGTGTTTCTCCCTGGAGATGTAAAACAATCGACCTCAGAGAGAAGAGCTGAACGACACGCTTCAGGTAATTTTCTAAAAACTATTTTCGCACGATGGGAGCATAATATCAATGCAGAAGTTCTGAGTTTTAGCAAAAAATACAAAACAAAGCGAGTTTAAATGCCAACATTTCTTCTGCTCTGTTCCCACAGTATTAGCAACACCGTAAGGATTTTTTACTTCACTTCTCATGTAAATAACTCACATTTCACTTAGTTTTGTGCAAGAATAGCGCTCCTGCCCAGTAAACATGGCACAGCAGCGTGAATTCTTGATTTTCAAATCTAACCTTGATTTAGAGAACAAACCTTGAACGAAGGCCTATTAATTGAAGGTTTCTATGATTAACATGACCCAAACAAATACAGCACGCTGCTTCTACTGAAGTCTCAAGAACGTGCAAGAGCGGCAAAGAAATGCATAATTAAAAGCAGAAAGAACTCTTCAAGCCTTCTGAAATCACTGCTGTGGTTATGGGATACCCCTTATTAACGGAAAACAAAAATAAAACAAAAAAACAACCCCAAATCTTAAGTTAATTACAATAGTTTTTCATGCTTACGATGAAAACACACAAAATAATCTTCTGTCAGCGAAGACTTAAGATAACAACAGTCCAGTTTTGGAACTGCTATTAAGTCTCCAGATAGTCCTGCCAGAGTTCAGATTTCACACAAATCTGTGCTACGACTCTAAAATTATATTAGGAATAAAGTCTCCAGAATTAAATTTTGTACTTTAACACTGTATTTAAGACTCGTACTGGGAAACGGGACGTAGGAACAGATCGGACAAGAATTTCTGCTCCTCTCAACTCGCATAGTAACGCCTATTCAACGTCAATTACATTCTTTTCCTTCCCCAAGAATTTTAATGGAATACATTACTTCAAGTCTTTTAAAACAAATTCTGGGTTTTGATTCCTGCCCTTCCTTCAGTAAGTTACAGCAGGTATCTCAAACAAGCAGAGGGCTCACAAGCATCCAAAACAATCACTGCAAGCACAACTCTCTTGGCACAACACTCAACCTTTCAAAGTATACTGTACCTGGTTAGGCTGCCACAGACGAAATGCTTTTATACCCGAGTTCCTCAGAGCTGGGGAAGCCTGAGCGATGGTGGGGCGGATAGCCTGGCATGGCAGCGTCCTCAGGCACACGAGCCGTGCAACCAGCATGTTTGCTTGGTGACAGTTTTATATACTGTGTTCCTGCAACTGCATGAGAAAGCATGTAACAAAAGCATTTTGTTACGTGGTTTTCAGACAAAAAGTTACGCTTTATACTTATTCTCAACCACAGCACAGCCTGTAACTGAAACAGTAGTAACAGACAAGTTTCACAGAGCTTTCAGTCAAGGTCACAGCCTAGAACACAAGCTCAAGTCACCCTGCAGCAGTTTAGACCAGAGAACAATGACACAACTTAGACATGAATCAGCAGCATACGTAAAGAATAGCCTCTGCGCTCCATAAATAGCTTAGTATTGCAATCGTTACCTTAGTTCCACAAGGGCCGGGTGCATCACGAGCAAGGAAATCAACGGTAGGTGTACTTCAACAGTACAAAGCAATGACAGCAGAAGAAAATCTCACTGCTTTGAAGCACAGTGACAAAACCGTACTTTATATCTGAAAATACCCAGAGGAACGCACCCTGCTTCTTCAGCAACGCCCTACTCTTTGCATGTAAGCCCACAGGTCAGAACTTACACTTAAAAGCTTCACGAATACGTCTTTTTTGAAGAAGCAGCTGGTATTTGAAGCAAACTGCCCCCTGCATCAACCGCTACGCAGAGTTAAAAACAAAGTGGAACACCAACGCCCCAACGCGTTCACCTGGAAACGCGGCAGCAGGACGGCACGGCGGAGCCGCTGCAGCCCCCAGGGGCAAAGACGGCTATTCCTGCTACGTTCAGCGGGGCTGAACAAGGAACCCAGCGCAAATCTCACGGCTGGGCCGCACCGGGACAGCCTCCAAAAGGCCTAACACGAGTCCGCAGCCGCCCCCCCCCCATCCTCCCTCCCTCTGCCAGCCCGGCTATACGCACCCCAACACAACGCGACCCAGCTCCTCTACCCGCCAACCTACAAACACAGCCCACCCCCACCCCACCGGCCCGGCCCGGCCCGGCCCATCACGCACCAGCACGGCCCCAGCGCCCAGTCGATCTTACGAACGCCCTCCCGCAACACCCTCTCGGGGCCGGAAGTGACGCACCACTGACCCGCGCGGCCTCCGCGATTGGCTCGCTCCTCCCACGTGGTTCCGGAGCACGCAAGCGCCGCTGGCTCGCGGAAGCGGGGCGAAGCGACGTCCGGCAGCCTCACCGACGCCTGCCGCGCCATCTTTAATGCGGGCAGAGAAACTTCTGGAAGCTGCCGTGAGCCGCTCGCGCTGTCTCATGTAGTTCTAGCTGTCACCACTGGTACCGCAACGCTGCTTTATGTAGGGCCGGCTCCGAGCGCTCTCACGGCGCCCGCCGCTGCGGACGGAGCCGCTGCGCTCGCTGGGGAAGCGAGCGGCGCGAATCGGCCGCCATTTCACCCGCGGGCAGCGCGCCGCAGCGCCGCCATTTTGAGTGCGGGCGCCGCCCTGCGGCCGTCGCTCCCCGCCGCCGCCCCTGAGCTGCGTGACTTCCTCGGCTGCGTCCAACGAGCAGCGGGTCGCTGCCCACGCAGATAAGGGCCGGAGATCCGAGCTGCTGAGGGCGTTTTCACCCCGGTGCCCGCTGCGTGCGAAGCACGTACGGAGCGTGCTTGGCCCCGCACGCGGGGTCTGTCGCCCTGCCCTGCTCGGCGCTGCGTGTCCCCGCCGTGCGCGACCGGCAGATGGCATCGGCTCGGTGCAAATCACCGAGCGAGGCCGTGGCAGTTCTCTCTGCCTCGAAGGAGAACGAGCCGTCTCGTTCTCCACGCCTTCCCCTCCATTTTGCCGGCTGGCGCCGCGCCGCGACGGCCCGGAGAGGGCCGAGCCCGGCCGCCTGCTGGTGCTGCGATGTCAGCGGCTCCAGGCCTTGGCCGCCCCGGTCAGCGGTCTGTTCCATCCGGGGCCGTAAAGCTGCTGTTCGTCAGCTTGTCCGTGCAGTTAAACGTCTTTTCCGTACCGATGCGTTACCTGCTTTGTGAGCCTGAGGTGCGCACGGGTGTAGATAAGCATGACTCATGAGCACAGAATACAACACGGTGTACGTAAATCAGTGCGTGTTTCCAGCCTTGACCCAAGCAGACCGTGTTGAGGATGCTCTCGCCTTTCCAGAACTGAACCCTCCCTTTGGCAGCTTCGTTGGCAGCTTCTTTCCAGCCTCAGTCCAGCTGGAGCTTTAAACTTTTTCCGGACTTAGCCCTATCCCTGAAACTATCCCTATCACCAGCCTTTGGAAAGCTGCTGCAGCACTTGCCTAGAGTATGGATTTCCCCAGGGATTTTCCATCTGTAGCCCTTGTTTCCATTTGAGCAGCCGCATGCCAGCTGAAGCTCTGGCTTTTAAATTTTTTTTTCTCTCCATCCCTAACCATAAGCCTTACCTAAGCTGAACCAAAGGTCAGTGATACTGTATAGCCCAGAGCCTTAACGCTGCTGGGAGAAAATTTCCTTCGGCAGCCCTATTTCTCTTTGCCAGGCTTTTTTCCAGCTCCACCCCTGCTGCATTCCAGGCTTTCACTTTTGTGCTAATCCTAACTTTACGTTGAGTTATAAGCCAGGCGCTATTGAGAAACACAGTGTTCTTCAGAGGAGAATTCTTCTGGCAGCCTTAAGTTTGCTTTGGCAGACCCTCTCCAGCCCCACTCCAGCTACTGCTCTGTAGTTTCTTCCAGCCTCAACACTACATATGGGCATGGTTCTTCACAGCCAAGTAAAACAGACTGTGAGGGCCTTGAGCCAGGATCAAAGACAAATATAACGAGAGAAAAAAAAAAAAAAAAAAAAAAAAAAAAGNAAAAAAAAAAAAAAAAAAAAAAAAAAAAAAAAAAGAAAGCTGTTGAATACAGAATGAAGTACAGAAATAGAATGAGAGTTCCAGATAAACTTTTGAGGACTGTGAGATAAGCCTTTCTATACCTCGGTGCTTCCTTGGTTAAACCATAAGAAAGAAAATATTGTGAACTGCTAGTTTGCAAAATGAAAGTCAGATGAGAGAGATCAGGTGTGGGAGAGGTTTGAAAATGCACTGGCACGTGGGATCTTAAAGAAGAATTTGAATGAGAAGAACGAAGCACAGGAAGTGTGTAAATTGCACGTGTGAGTGCCAGACCTAGTGGGGTTCAAGGTCTGAATGTTACTTGCTCTGAAGATTGTTGACTTTCTTTTGGAGTAAATGGAAATTCTGAGCTTTGAAGTTTGTAGCCCCAAGGTCTCCTGAAACAGAACAAAGAAAAGCCAGTTTCAGTCCACAAATATTGTTGTTTATTTAGAGGTTTGTAGTATTGATTTCAGAGTTTATAATACTCTGTAATCGTTGGGTACCAAAGGATTCATTGTAATGATTAACATTTAAATGTATAATTGAGTTATGAATAGTGAAATAATAATAATTTATGCAGGGAATCAAATTTATCTCTATCTTTGGGGAATTTCAAGTACTATTCTCAGTCCTGCTCTGTCCCAAGTTGTTTCTTTAGTGGGTAGTTTTGCCAGAAGCCACTGACATCCACAAAGGACCCACACTGCAGCAAATTCAGCTGCTGAGACTGTATCATAGAAACTGACCAGCTAGCAGATACTAGCAGGTGGTCAACAAATTTAAATGCTTTAGCTAGCAAAATCAGTGGTTGCACATGAGTGGGAAAACAGTGGCCTCTTATGTGAGTCAAACCATCTAAGAGGTTTTGAGTCAAAACTAGCAGATCGCATCCTCTCTGTTGGTGCCACCGCAACATGCCTTTCTTTCAGACAGGAAAGCAATAGGTTCAGTCACTGTGCAGCCTTGTATTACTGCAGAGCTTCGAAGCAGCTAGCTGAGCTTTTGCAGTAGTTCAGGCTCACACTGACAAAAATGTGGAAAAACAGCGTGACAGCAAAGCTCATTGGTGAGCTGGCAGCGAAACGCGCGCATAAAAATTGCTTTTTAACACTGATGCGCTGTTCTTCATAGCACTGTGTCCCCAGCGCCTGGAGCAGAATCCAGTGTTTTTTTTTAACATCTTCATTAATAACCTGGACGAGGGGACAGAGCGAACCCTCAGAAGGAAGATGCAGATGACAGAAATCCATTGGTTGTGCTGCCATTTAGAGGCATCTCAGCAGGCTAGAGAACTGGGTAAATGGGAATGTCATGAAATTCGAGAAAGCAAAATGTGAATTCCTGCCCCCGGAGAGGAATAGCCCCAGCCACCAGCACCAACGGGGGCAGAGCAGCTGGAGAGCAGCTTTGCAGAGAAGGCCCTGGGCTGAACATTAGCTAGTAATGCGCCCTTGCTACAAAGAAGGCTAAAGATCATCTAGGCTGCATTAGGTAGGGTGTTGCTTGCAGGTCAAGTGAGGCTCCGTGAGTCTACGTAATATCAACATCATGATTCCTGAAAGACCCACTTTTGTTTTTTTCAGAAATAATATGCACCAATAAGACATGTTTGGAAAATACGAAACGTTTTCCCCAGATGGTATAGATATAAAAATATATATCAAAAGCGACATTTCCAAAGAAACAAAAATACAAAAGAAAAAACCCAAAAGCTAATGTTCTTAGATGAACAGTTCCTCAGAAATCAAAAGGATAAACGAGGAAAGTTGTATTGGCATAAAAATCTCCTACGATTTTAATTTCAGTAGTCCATGTTTTCACCTACAGCAGGTTTTGCATTTGCTGGCTATCTTCTAATTACCTAGGCCAGAACGAGTTCGATATTAGAAGGTTAAATCGTGCAGGAGCAGAAGACTCCACTGAGTAGGGACTTTGAGGATCCCAAAGGGATGTGTGAGGTCAGCAGGGCAGGGTGCAGGTGCTGCCTTCCAGGCAAGATCTGGATGAGGGATCGGCCCTTTTGCTGCTTCCCCAGCCTTATGGGCCCCCTGAATCAAGGGCTGCTGCCAGGGTGTAAGGGATGGTGCTGAACAGCTGCAGTGCTCTGGGGTAAAGCTGTTCTGACTGCCTGCGCTGCCAAGGAGACTAATGCTCCCCTCCTCAAGTCTTGTATGAGAAACCAAAGAATAAAGTCAGCTGTGCTTACAGGTAAATGGTTCATGAAGGGATTTCATGTCTTGCCGCGGGAACGAGGATCGCCACTAATGTAAGCATCTTCCAGAAATACCATGTGAGGTATTTTCAGCTAGGCACTCTGCTTTGCCAGTCACCTGAAAGAAGAGAGTAAAACACTTAGCTTTAGCCCCGTGCGGTCCTGAAAAGCCACGTGAGCTGCAGCGAGCCCATTGCTCCGCTAAAAACTACGGTCGTCGTGAATTTTGAAACTTAAGCTTCTGACACAACAGATCTGGCATCCTTCTGCAGAAAATGACATCTCTATCAGTTGTTCACATGACTGCGTTCCTTGCCAGAAGATAAATAAATCTGTGGTTAGCGCAATTTCTCCTTAGGGTAAACCTTGCCTCTGAAGCTTTTCAAATTAGAAAAAAAACTATTTTGACTTCCTGGCAGCGCTGATTCTAGCATTCCAGGTCTCTCTCCTAGCAGACCGCAGGGGATTCTGGACTGAATTTGTTCCTGCTATTTACATGACAAACTCACATTTATTAGGGACCTAATGTAAGTATTTAACATTAGATATCACGAAACGGTACAAGTGTGAAGGAAGGGAATTTGGAGAGACAGTTTGATATGAAGCCGTGCATTTTTCATTAATTATATGTTTGACATCTGATACGGAAAATGAGGGCGACAGCATTCATTTCTGTTTCTGAATTTAACGACTGTTAAAATACGTAAAGGTTTATAAACTTGAATGTCAAATCCCCATTTCAGTAAATTGCTAAAGCTGGTGGGTAACTACAGTACTAGTTGAAACAGCCCCTACTGTTTTGAATTTAAAGCATGCACTCAGACGATTGCTTTAGTTGCTCGGGAGCAGTGCTTTGGTTACTCAAGTGCTCGAAGAGGGATGAAGATGAGTGCTTGGTGAGCAAGGATCTGACACTGGATGAGCGAGGTCCTGCTCTAAATGAATAGAGACATGGAACGTTTTGTTCACTGAAGATTCTGTTTGAATAAATTGTACGTAAAACAACATTTGTTTTTCTTGATGCGTTTTGGAGTCGGTAGTACGAATTATTTATTTGCATCAAATAATAAGAGAAGGTAGAACAGTTTGAAAATTTTTTTCCGTAGAGAGGTGAAATCTACATTGATGGCACGAGGCCACTTAACCTCCAAGAAACTGCTATTCATTTTCCTTAAATAGAACAAATAATCATTTTCTTAAATGCTTCTGAGCTCTGTACTGCAGCAAAAAGTGACTTGGGGCTTTTACTAAAACTGCTGCTTGTGCTTTCCAATTACTTCTAACATGCAGGGCGCTGTTCTTTGGCAACTTCTTGAAAAAAAACAACACCTCTTTGAAATTCAGTAAGCTTTGATTTAAAGTGATTGGTTTCCACCTGGATGGAGTGAAATTTTCTTCTTGGGAAGTTTATTAGTGCATTAAGAGATGCAAATTAATTCATAATTCTTTCAGCTCATTCTCTTGGGAACAATTATACGAGGAAATTATTAATGTACAAGAAAACAACAGTTAAAAATCTCAAAGGGCAACATGGGTGTGGAATATATGAAAACATTTAGACCTAGCTAATAGCGGAACTCGGTTGTAATAATAACAGTTCATAAAGCAATTTGCATTTGTCTCTATTTGCAATCTGATATCAGCCACGTTGTGCACACGAGGAATCGAACACCAGCAAAGGCCCCGATGTCACCGAAGTGCTAACGAAATGCAGTGTGAGAAGCTGAACGCACGCTTCCAGGGTTTCTAGGATCACAGCCAAACGTAAGGCTCCGATCAATCCGCACTTTCAGTGTCTCTGATGTACACCAGCCATTTCACGATGGCTGCATTCAGAACTATCACCTCACCGTAAGCCTCTGCACTCTGATAAATAAGCCAAATATTTTCATGTGGATAATGAACGCCTCTTGGGATGAAGTTAATATTTGATGAAAACACAGCACGCAGATTTGCTTTTTAGGCCTTATTTTCTCCTCCTTTTAGTTAGGGTGTTAGCTCAGCTACTTCGCTTTCTATTTTCCTTTTCATAACTTATCCTGCGTGCTTTTAATGTTACGTATCTGGTGAAAATTTCAATTTTTACCATCCGAGTCATAGCACAGGATCTTACTGGGCAACTTGCATTTCTGCTGCTAGCGCTCCCTGACATCCGGATAGCAGTGTGAAAGACTGAGGGATGTGCACGTTCTCACAACACCGTAAAACAAGCATCGCTACGGAGGGAATTTTGTCCCTGACACAGACATTAGATTGTCTTGAAGAAGTCAACCTTTCAAACTTTAAGCGTAATAGACATCAGTCAGGTTGCTGTTGTTGAACAGTGTCAATTTCCGTCAGGTCTTCACACGGAAACCCACGTAGTAGCCTGAACACTGGGGCAAAATGATAAACAGGGGTGGCACCTGAACTGAAAGCAAGGTTATGGAAGTGCAGGCGTAAAATTAGTTGTCTTAGACAGAAGACTGATGCCTTTCTCTACAAACTCTAAGGAGTGCCATTCACAAATCCTTACGTTTGAAAAAATAAGATGTTATCAGAATTGAGTAAGAATTGAGATAAGAACAGTTTAATGTTACGAATTGACAAAGATAAATCCTCGAGAAGAAAAGCAGACATATCTTAGGGTCACTGTACCCACAAGTCATCAGACAATATTTCTTGTGCTATTTTCTAGTGACGGCACTAGCCATGGCTTTTGGATAATGGATATAAAGGTAAAGCGAAGTCGCTTACGTGTGAAGAACTACTACTGAAAGCGTTGCTCACATTGCCATTGTCCTGTGCCTGCAGCTGCCCGATGGGATTGCTGTTTCTTCTGCTACGTTGGGGCAGGTGGCAGCTGCCAGGGGAGCAGCTCTGACTCAGTTAAGGCTGCTGAGAGAAACCGTGGATGACTCCCTGGCTAATGCCATCGTTGCGCGTATTTAAAAGAGCATATGGACCTACTGGAAAAGAAGGAGGGCACACTTCATGCATAGTTACGTTGTTTAACATTCCTGCGTCTACTTCCCCTAGGCTCTTTTAGCTAGCTTGTTCTCTGCCGATTCCTCCTGGAGACCTACAGCCCCACAAACTGGCAGAGAAATAGATGCCAAGGATTTGGAAGACCGTTTCTGAGGGAGAATACTGACAGGGGGCCATTACAGTTAAATCTTCAAATGCGGTTTTAAAGAAATGAAAATACAAGCACCAGGTCTGTCTGTCTGTTTGTCTATCTACCTATTTTGCTGAGGACAGGAGAATAACAGTCATTTTTCATGTCCTTCTTATTTTTCCCCTTTCAAAAGCAAACAAACAAAATCAAAACAACTTCAAAGGAAGGGCAGGCTATGTGGGGAGGCGCTGTGGGCATCAAAGGGTGAGGCCGGAGCAGGCTTCCCGTAAGCAGAATTTTACTCTGAAATGCACTATCTTAAAGGATCAGGGCAAAGCCCTAGAGAAAATTCAAGTTAAATCATTGTTCTGGAGAAATGACTGTACCGGCTATTCTAGTTAATCGTGGTCATTTCTATACGTACAGACAGCAGACAGAGAAATGACAGTCCTTCACAAGGAGTTTCCCCCATATAGACAAGCAAAGAGGCTTGGGTTCATGTAAGAACTTGGCATGCTGCAGATAAGAGGTGAGAGCTCCTCTAGAAATGAGGCTTTCTCTGGGTTTGGTTGCTGTATTTCTGGAACACAGCCCTTAACACTGCAATCCTTCAGAAAGAAGCTTCTGATTACTACCAAAGTAGAAAAGGTTGTGGTAAAGGTACTTGAAATGAAGACAGCGAAGCAAATCACTTTGCAAATGCAGAGCTGCCTCATTGACCCAGTGAATTCACTTAGGCTGCCGATGCGTTCCCGTCTCTGTGCCCAAAGATTGCTCATCTAATGGAGGTGACATACCTCAGCTGGTGCAGCTTTCTTCCCAGTAACCAGGAAGCAAATGAACTGGAATGTCGATTCTCGGCTTGAAAAATAATCTTCGAAATGGATATTGTTTCACCTGTGATCATAAACGAGAATAAGCGGTGAGCAAGCGCCATGAAAACACACAGGTTTAGTTTTAAAGATATTTATAGGAAGTCTCGCTTATGGCTAAATGATGGAGAACAGTTATAATCTGTTATACTTAATTTACTACTACATAAGTAAAAATGTGCTAAGAGCAGCGTACTTGTTAAATTAAAGCTCGCTTAATGATTACACAGCAGCTGGGAATAACGTCCAGTTAAAAAGTAAGCACTAAATAGATTTCTCTTCAGAATTCTTCATAATGGGAAAACAGGATGACAGAAGCCCTTTACATTTCTGCTACGGTTATGAAAAGAAACAAAATATCAGAAAGGAGACTAGGAGGGATTTCTTTTAAATGTTAATTTGTGGTGGATATTGGAGTGCTTATTCCTGCTGA
Organism: Syrmaticus mikado; assembly: GCA_003435085.1. Classification (NCBI taxonomy): domain Eukaryota; kingdom Metazoa; phylum Chordata; class Aves; order Galliformes; family Phasianidae; genus Syrmaticus; species Syrmaticus mikado. The sequence continues at coordinate 4,643,098 of QGNR01000061.1, read as the reverse complement.
TACAACTACCGTGAGAAGGCTGCTGACTGTGCACCCCGTCACAGCAGGCTGAGCTGAAGTCAGTAAAAGCATCATTCAGAGTGAACAGGCTGGAAAAGATTGAATAAAATACTGCTCTGGATACTACTTATCTTAATATATTTGTTGTTTCTGTTCTCATCACCGCAGTATCTGAAAATGCGATGCATCAAGTCAGTAGTCATGGCAGAAACACCAAAAGTCAGATAAATGGTGGTGATTTCCTCGTTACAGAGTGAGGATTTTAGCTGAATTAGGGTTATTTTTCAGGTATGGAATAGCCTTGGTGATCCTGGGGTGGTGCTGAAAACGATGGGGATACGTAAACAAACTTTGGAACTGTAGCAGCCTTTCTGATGCAAAGGTATTCTCCAAAGGTTGGGCTATGTTGTTTCATCAGGAGGCTGGGAGTTATCTATCCTATCTCTTCTGAATGGCCAGCAACAGAAAACACTTCTTCTGGCCATCGTTTTCCTATATCATCCTGGGCTTTTCAGTCTTGTTCAAAGCTATCTCAGACCCAAACATATTAAGAGAAGGGGACATTAATGCTACGTAATCTGTAATTTAACAATTACAAATTTCACAATATTTCCATGGCATAATTGCATACGTTGGGCAAAAATATTTCAATTTCAAGATGAATCACAAAATTAATTGCTGAAGTTAGATTTGGAAGCAACCCAATTATTCTAAGTATGAAAATGACTGCACCCTCATTTTTCTTCTTTTCTGTTACGCACGCATTTCAGTAACATGTTTTTTACTTCAGTACTTCAATGAAAGATTATGATTTTCTTTAATCTCAAATGTGAAAAGTCCTCTACAGCAATCCAGTTTGGGATCATTTTTTGACATCACCTTTTAATGCGGGAGCTTTAAAAGTATAGCATCGGCAGTTCAGGGCCACGTTGCAGCCACTTTGCATGGTAGCGCGAGTGGAAGCCACGGTGCAAAGCTCAGTCACCTCTAGATGTCTTCGGTAGAACTCGTGCATGACAGCTCCGCACAAAAACAAGAGCAAGGATCACTGGGGACCTGCAGGCCTTCATATGCTAATGCGGGATGAAAAAGACCAGAGATGTGATCTTACAGCGGCCTCCTTAAGCTTATGCAGGTAGCCCCATACTAGGTAGAAATGTGGAGGTCTGGGATGGGTTCCCACTGGATGACAAGCCAGCTAAGTTATCCTGAACCACAGCTACATACAAATGCTTGCACTTTGCCCTTGGCGGTCAGCAGCTCCCCCCCCAACACAACCCCCAGCAACGCAACGATAACATGCAAAAGGGATCTGCACTCGTCTTGTGCATGCCCATCTCCATCTATGTGCTGTGCTACGGCACCAGATCATTATTTTTCTTTCTATACACACACTCTAATTGCACGGTATTAGCAAAGGAGAGTTGCAAATGTAGATGTATTCACTCATTGTTTAATGATGCTCGCATAATTGGAGACATATGGGATCTTAATGAAGACTACACGTAGTATGCTGTTTGTCTAATAAGAAATTGAAAACGCATCTTTTGTAGTTCATCGTGTGATCACTAAGATGGCTGGAGTTAGTGAAATTCTTATCTGATTGAGAGAAAGGCTTTCTCTCATTTTAGATTCACGAAGCAAAGATTTGATTTAAAAAGCTGATGTTTGATTTCACGGAGGTACCATAATTAAGGACTCTGAAATGTAACTAACATTGACTAGAGTTACTAAAAGTTCAGAAATTGTTGTCTTGCAGACAGGGAAGCATCTCACTCGTGATAAATAACTAATACTGCGCTGTCTATACAAAAGGAGTTCTTACTAGTGTCCGTTTATTCAGGACACATGCAAACCTACACGTGTAAAGAAAACAACCCGCAACTTGCTTTTAATTGAACGCTTTTTTCCTCAGACATTGTAGGTACATGCTGGCTATATCTGTAATATTCTGAATATTTTGACTCGGTGTAGACTTCTGCATGTAAAGTAAGGTCCAGGAAAGTCAGAAACCCCCTCCTTTCCTAAGACAATGATTAATAACCCAGCCTGTAAGATGCTGCTCGCACCCTTAGAAACAAAAGTCTGAAAGAATCTGTATATTTTCAGCTGCAATCATTAAGTCTTCACATCCCTCAAAGGAGAAGAAAGCGCAGCAGCTTTCCTTTGCTAACAACACGGAATTCTCAGTCATTTGGTGGCATGAGCTTTGATCATTTGCCTGAGCACCTGACAACACTCAGATATGTGGTCTGATTTTTGGATGGGCTTGTGTGGAGCCAAAAGTTGGACTAGATGATCCTCATGGGTCCCTTCCAACTTGGGATATCCTATGATCCTATGATCATCTTTCAGAGCCGCCCTAAACAAAACCCTATAATTCAGCCCCACAGAAGTTTTTCAAACTGCATTTTAGAGGAAAAAAAACTCTGGAAGAACACTGAACACTTGAATAGGTTTGGGGTTTTGAGTCCTGTCCCTTGAAGGGGTCTAAGTTTATCGGGCTTATGATGGAAAGTCAGTCTCCGCCTTAACTGTGGAGCAAAAACATTCAAGTCGTGTATAGTGATGCTGCTAGGTAATCTGTTCCTCCGAAATGTTCTGTTTTACTGCAGATACCCATAAAAGCATATTGGTAGATGCACTGGCTCTGAGGGGCAAATTACACACAAGAGCAGTAGAAGCTGCTGCCCATGAAGACTTAGCAGAACTAGATACTTTTGCAAGCGCTTAATAGTAATTATTCATAGAAGGGACATCATTAAATTTCTACTCTGCAATTCGGATATTACGAATCATTTAGCATGCTCTCAGAAGGCTAAGAAATAAATACAAAAGATTCAGATGCATAGAGACCGTACCTCAGAACACGAACTAGATGGCAACATGCAACTTTTAATAAGGAGCCCAAAGAAATTACAAGTTGCTAAAATTCAAGGACAACTAGGCATTCCATCTTTGGCAGCCATACTTTTCTCTGCCAACCGCTGTAAAAATGGGGATTTAGTGACGCTTCCTTTTAGCATGAACAGAAATAGTTGGTTGTAAAAACAAATCCAATGAAATATTCTGCAATAAAATGGCAAAGTCACTAAATAATGCATTCATCTGGCTCTAGAGGCTGACCTTTGTGAAATTCTTTGGAGGTGAAGTGCTAACTATTATTTTGGCTCTGGTGTATTTCTGGGGAAACATTGCTATGAGAGCTCTATATTTTACAATGAAAGTAGCTCATTTTTTAGCTTAAATTATGCATATTTTTCAGTAGGTGGCCTTCTTCCTTCTTAGGAGGTACTGAATCAATAGCCTGGCATAGTGCTAACGGGCACTTTGCTGCTTGAGGTGCCATCCTTCAGAACACAGACTGAAAGCAAGGCCTCTTTTCTTTCTGATTTTGATGGCTCTTACAGCATTTTTTTTTTCCTTTTTTTTCCTTTTTTTCCCCCATTATTAAAGGTATTAGTGTCTTGGCCACGGTTCAATTTGGGTAATGACATTGTCTCCCTAAATTTTGCTTTGTGCAGTTTTAATTTAATACAGTGTCGTTCTCTTCTTTCCTGCCCTAAGTTGTTTAGTGTCATTGCTGAGCACTATATAATAACCACCATATTTCCCCTAAGACAGCTGCATTTAAGAGGTGGGTGAGGTGAACCCTGCAAACACAGTTTGTGAACCATTCCCAGAGAAAGAAACAAGATCACTTGCAGTTGTTACCTGCTGATATTTACCTGGACAAACTCCAGCTTTCCTGCTCCCCTCCAGTAGATTGCTTTCATTTGGAGTTTAATTACCCAGGTGAAAACAGGCAGCCGAAGGGAGCACTGTCCCACCTCAAGAGAACAGAAGGCTTATGCCTGAGAGGCCTTTCTGGGTAGGCTAGTGGCTATTATCCTTTATCTGAGAACTTAAGTTGCCACAAGCAACCTTCCTCCATAACGGGTTAATTAGCTGCAGTGCAGGTCGGTTTGCCTTAGCTGCCTACCCTTTGTCTCATCCCTCTTTCAGGGTCAGTCTGTCCTACCAGGGGAACTGCACAAGCCTCAGCAAAGTTTGCCTTGTTACACCCAGGGCTACCCCTTCTTCTAGCACATTCTGACGAGCTCCGCGGGAGACCGAAAAAGGGAGACCGTGTCAGAGAGTTTCTGGCATTATCTTACAGGGCGACCTTCCCAACGTACCTAAACTCAACACCTTGATGCTCAGTGTTCTGACTGAGAAGATACAGAAGCAGCGCTAAGAGAAATAACTGCTTGTAGGGTCTAGCACGTGGATGGAGCTGGTGTGGTGGGAGTTCCTCGTAATGAGAAGCCTCTGCCACGAAGGTCAGAGCTGCAGCTTCTCTATCACTGACAGGGAGACCTTCTCTGTGCATGGGAGCTGCAGCCCACTGCCACCGTGAACCCAGAGCAGCAGATGCCAGACAGCACCGAGGGCTGCTTTCTCCAGGGGGATTTATTTGTAACAGCTCTGTCGGCTGAAGAGTTTGCGTGAAAGTCTGGCAGTTGCCCAGGAAAGGCTCTGACTCAAAGCCCCCTGTAACTATGAGAGTTTGTCTGCTTCGGGTGTTCTTTGGAGAGGGAAAAGTCCTGAAACATTCTGAGAGGCACTGACAGCCGTCATGGCCCAGCTGCAGGGTTTGTGGCAGCGGCAGGAGACAAGAGAGAGCTCTGGGGCAAATGCTCCAGGTATTACTTGCCCATGCTTTTCAGACATTCCCAGCTTTCTAGAAAACGCAGCATCTGTAACGAAAGTCATACAGGAGACATCTAGACCCTGTTACTCTAGAGTAGCCAAGGGCTCGAGTCTAACACGTTTTTTTTTTTTGTTGGCATGAAACCCTTGTGTGAGCACTGCTGCTCAGGACTGAAGTCAGTCAGTTGAGCTTCACTGCTTGGGGTTTTCCTATGTGTGCATGCTTTTAAGTGCTATAAGGGACAGGGAATTGAGTTAAAACACAGAGTACTAGCAAGCCCCTGGCATGTGTCCTTCTGAAGGTGCAAATCAAGGTAGCCCAGTTTTCATCACCTTAGTTGAAAAAGTCAGCTAAAAGTAAATATTAAAAGTTACAGTACTGCACTTCAGATGTAAACTGGTGTAACAGGAGCCACCCAAAAGTGGCTTACAGCTGGACCTCCCCCCCAAAATCACGTATTTGGAATTTTAACATGAAAATAAGGTCAAAGGAGCAAAACTCTACCGCTGCAAATCAAAGAGAGCCCACTGATTTTCCAATTTACTGCATTTTAGTAATCTAAAGTATGCGTTTATCTCTCTTTGCTTTAAAACGTTGCCAGAACTTCAGACTTTGATGCTTTCCATGCTGATAGGATTGTTGCTCTTGATTCTTCCATCATTATTTTTGTTAAAATGAAACATGCTTTTAGTGTTTAATTTAAATCCATTCTTTCCTCCTGCCACTGGAAGACATTTTGCATGTGACAACAAGGTTTTGTACCCCAAATCACCACCATCTGCTTATTTATAGTGAGATCAAACAATAAGAGGGAGTTTTTACTAAGCCCTCAATTTCACTAAACCCTCCGTGAGAGATGGATAACAACATCATTAGTCATGCGAGCGTTCCTTTATCAGTCACCGTAACTACTTACAGTGTTCTGCAAAAGGAACGCCTAAAGAACATTCACTTCCTGAGACCCATCCCTTTTACCACCCACGGATGCTGTTTGACCAAGTACGTAACGTGCATCTGGTCCTGGCGTGCCATTATGTGCCAGGATTAAACGCCTCAGCTTCTAAGCAAAAGGTGAGGTACTAAGAGAATTGTTACTGGAATTTGCTGAGTTATCCTTAGTGTTACCCTCAAAACAAAAAAAAAGTAACAACTACAGAACCAAAAACCAAAACTACAACACCAGGGTTTTAAGTGGAGCACCACAATCAAACAGTCTAAGAAAAAAAAAGAAGTCAGACCTAGCCGTCAGAAAGCACAGATTAAATAATTGAAGGAACCTGCCTCACGTAAGTGTCAGCAACAAGAAGAGACTGAAATAGGTCTTAAACTTGCATGAAGTTTCTCATAAACTATGATACTGAGGGACTTCGATAGTAACAATAAAAAAATCCTTCTCTGTTCAAAGATGAGTATGTGGGAAAGCAGAAAGTTAGGCTGACATCCTACTTCACATGGATCTCTTTTCCTTCTAATGAGAACATCTTCCAAGCGCAATGCAGCACGAAGGCAGACTTCTGCTGCTCTCAAAATTCACTTTTGACCCTTAAAGAACAGTGCGTGATGGGTAGGAAGTTGATTTTTTTTTTTTTTTTTTACTTCAGCATGGTTTTTTTAGATCTCATTGCTGAAGTTAGAACTATCCCACTGCACAGATAGAGCTCTTTGTGCTACAAAGATATCTTATTTTTCTAACTTAGATCCAAAAGCTATTTTGTTGGCTTTCACTGTGATGTACAGAAGTGCTCCAAGTCCACAGCACTGAACAGACACGTATCACGTGAGAACTATGGATAAAGTTACTGGCAGTTACTCTTCCACTTACACATACACAGTTACTGTATGTCACTGTTACAGTAGTCAATAAATAAAGTAAAACTAAGCCTCAAAAATATATAGCACTAACTCCTTTTAATACAATTACATAGAAGTCGGACCACAGAATTGTTCCAGTTCATAGGGTTATGAGGTTTTGCACTGCTTACCCTACCGGGCAGGATGGCCCAGTGTTGAGACATAAAGACATCCTAGAACATGAATGTGAACTGGGAAACATTAAACAGCATTTTCAAAGCTAACGCTGATCGATAAAAGGGGCTTTATTCCTGCTCTGCTCATACGAATTTGAATTTGTCTATTGAAAATACAAGTCGACAACAAAAGAATCCCTATCTGAATTACTTGGTTAGGCTTCCTTTTCAGTAAAGAACAGACATACGCTTTTCTGGTTTTACTTTCCTTTAAGGTAGAAGTTGAACAAGCATAGATGAGTTATGCTGCAGAAGTAGCTACTTTTGCCCATTGTCTACATGAGAGTGCAGACCGCTAGCCCTGACGTAGATGCTGATGATTTAGTGAGATGCATCTTAATACTCAGTCTGAGTTCTTCAGCTCCTTGAAATTGATTATGCCGAGCCACCGGTCTTGCTAAATGCAGCTGCTCTATAGAATTATAGAGTCATAGAAACTTTTGACTTAGAAGAGACCCTTAAAGGTCATCTAGTCCAACTCCCCTGCAGCAAACAGGGACACCTACAGCTAGATCAGGTTGCTCATAGCCTGGTCCAGCCTGACTTCGAACCTCACCGAGGACAAGGCTTCCATCTCCATCACCATTCCAGCACCTTATGACTCCTACTGCAAAATAACTTCTTCCCTATATCCAATCTAAATCTACCTTCTTTTAGTTTGAAACAATTTCCTCATGTCCTACCACATGAGAGCCTGCTGAAGGGCCTGTCCACTCCCTTCTCGTAGCCCCCCTTCAGATACTGAAATGTTGCTATCAGATCTCCCCACAGCCTTCTCTTCTCCAGGCTGAACAGCCCCTGCTCTTTCAGCCTGTCCTCATAAGGGAAGCGTTCCATCCCCTCAGTCATTTTTGTGGCTCTCATCCGGCCGTGCACCACATCTCTCCTGCACTGAGAACTCCACATCTGGATGCAGTACTCCCGATGAGGCCTCCCAAGTGCAGAGTAGTAGGGCAGGATCACCTCCCTCAATGTGCTGACCACGCTTGTTTTGATGCAGCCCAGGATACGATTGGCTTTCTGGGCTGCAACGACACATTGCTGGTACGATCTCACGACCAGTTCCCCGTCCTTGAAACAGACCACTTATCAAATCCCTTGTCCCAATTTAGAGAGAAGGATGTTACGGGGGACCATGTCAAAGGCCTTTCTGAAGCCCAGACAGATGACATCAGTGGCTCTTCCCCTGATGCAGTTACACAACCACAAAAAGCAACAAGGTCGATTAGGCAGGACGTGCCTTGTTGAAGCCAGGCTGGCTATCCCATATCACCTCCTTCTCTTCCATATGCCTTATCATAGCTTCTGAGACAATCTGCTCCATGGTCTTTTCCAGCACAGAGCTGAGGCTAACAAAGCGGTAGTTAGCCTCCACAGTCACCTTTCCCGCCCTTCTTAAAAATGGCCGTTATATTACATTTTTTCCAGTCACTAGGAATATCATCGAAAACCGCTCAGTATGTAGGCAAATAGTTAGCATCTGAGTATTAAGGAGAAAGAAACCAAGCAGATCAGTATAAAATGCCATACGGAGAAAGAGTTCTAGTAGCGTTCCAAGAAGAGGACAGATACTTCTGTTAGCTTGCAAGAGCAATGATGTACAGCAAACATACCTCCAGAACAATTGGAGTGAAATCTTGATTCAACTGAAGTCAAATGCAAAGCTCGTAACTTCAGCCTTTGTCTGAAGAACTGACATTTATTAATGCAGCTGCCAAAAAACAGAGAACCCACACGAATCTGTCTGGACTCTGGGATACTTTTCAAGGAATGTCAAGAGGCTTAAGGTCATCCTGTTGAGCTTACTGAACGCAGCGTTCATCTCACAGTGTTTAAATAGGGTCACAAATAGAGGCAAGTGGGACTGAGTTATGCCAGGACTGGATGGATGAGTTTGAATGCTCCAGTGAGAAAAGAGCTGCTTTCTCTTCTGTCTCTGTAGTGCATGGAGAGAAATCAAACCTTTATTTTTGCTCTACATCCCAAGAAATGAGAAAATGCTATTTTATCGCGACTAGCTTGTCCAAGCTTAAGCTCTTCGCGGTGTTTCTCCTCCGGCCACAAAACTTCACCGCTTATCAACATTTGGACAGTTTTGTCTGAATCTAATAATAGCCAGAGGTGGTGGACAGCACAAAAGAACGAACAGGTCTTGTGCTTTTAGCCAGCCAGCTAATTCTGAGCTCCGCAGCCATCAGCAGGAAGGAGGAAGGACTTTTAAGTGGTGTGTGTGAATACAGCTCTCAAAGATACGTGATCCGTGTGGAAACAGTAGCTTAACACAAAGAAGATCTCACGACCTTTGACTTTGTGATATACCTGCCAGCCAGCTGTGCTAAAGAAATACCTACATTCAGGGCCTGTAATACGTTGATCGTCTTTTCGGGCTATCCAGGGTTTGTATCTTTTTCCCTCCCAAACATGAGAAAATGAATTGACTACAATCACAGCATTCATGTAAAACCAGCATATCTGATATGACTGATACAGATAACAACGCCTTTCATCAAAAGATCCCAGGGGTACTATGCATCTTATTCACAATAGTTCCCAGTCCTGTAACAAATCCTCGCTTAAATTTATACACAAACAGCTCCGCGGAAACCTAATCAGATGCACGAGTCCTTTCAGAACTAAGGACTAGCACCGCACCAGAATTACGTTTGTCTTTGCTGATAACTAAGCTTTCTGTAGAAAAAAGCACCAGAAGAATTGTGGTTAACTGTTTGAATTCCTCAAGGAATTGATGAAAATCCTTTTGAGGATAGATGTCAGATCTGGATTTTGTTCAGAATTCAAGGACCATGATCCTGCTGTCTGACGATACTCCAAAATGCTTGATGACAGAACATCAGCAGGATTTTGTGCATCCCAGGGGGTGAACACTGCTGAAAAGATCTCAACTTTTAAATGAGCTTCCTTAACTGGATGATTAACTCTTCAGCAAACTAAGAAGAAGAAGAAAAGGCAATACAAACAAATGAGGCATTAGAGCAGAAGGAAGAACTCTTGATGCCCAGACACCATTTTTAAACATAATCCCCAGTGACCTTGGAGTCAGAAAACCACATAATACGCTACCATGAAATCGTATGACTCCACTCTCCCTAATCTATCTGGGCCTCAGTGTCTGGACTAAAGCAGGTGAAGTCACGGGCAATATAGTACCTCCTGTTTTTGTACAGAGCATTAACTGCTCTTGTAAACATACAAATAATGAAAAAGCCTTGACTCACATTCTTACATACACTGACAGACTCAGCTCTGGTTGCCAAGTCACAATCCCATCAAACATCTAAAACGCGCTGCAAATGTTAAGAACAGTCTAAACCTAATTGCACAGCTTGTCTCATCATGCTGTCCATTTGAATTTCACTAAAGTCTAAAAACAGACATTTGACAATGCCTGCTATCAGAGAGAGAGGGCAAATTTCAAAGAGTTCATTTCCAGTGTCAGTGCTCCCTGTGCACAGATTCAACAACTGTCTGTGCAGTCAGATCAGTGGCCCACCCTGCCGGCCAGCCACAGTCTCTTGACAATATAGCTCCGATGAGGAAGGATGAAAAGCAAATTTCAGATCTCTCTGCACTTTGGGAACATTCCAGACCTGCAGTTAGACTCAGAAGATGTGACCTTCTGCCAGTATCACACCGAAGGAAAAATTAAGCAAAGAACTGCATTCTTACTGCTTTAAGAAATTATGACCAAAACGCAGTTCCGCTTGCTATTGCTTTTGCAACACCCTTTTTAATTGAGCTTCTATAAAATCAAGCATACAATAAAAACACGATAAAAAAAGTGTTTATGCATCCTCCTCTCCTTTCCATATACCTACTCCTTACAGCAGTCTGCAAGAAGCAAGGAAATGTTCTTGCATTTACTGTAGCACACTAAGCTGAAGGCGAGTCCTTCAGAGCATAAATCCCAAACAATAAACTTCAGAGATGCAGTGCACCCTTTTGTTCCATTCATGTGAAAGGAGTCTTCTCAACCAACTCATAATTCAGTCCAGGTAATGGCTCTTAAATAATACACACTCCCTTCCCAGAAGGCAGTCATTTATCAGCGTTATCAGGTAACTGCTTATTTTTAGCCATTAGAAGGAATGCAGTTGTCTGCTGAGGGCTGTAAAGCTCCTGTCTTCCGTCCAAGTGGAATTTAGGGAATCACAGTCTGGGGAAGCGGTCAAGCCTCCAGAGGTCTTCAGAGGAGACTTTTCACTGTTTTTCCAGAACCAGTGAACGGATAAAACCAGGACTGTGCTGTTTCACGGCATAACCTCGCAGAAAGTGAAAAGTTAGGAAGAAAAAAAATAAATTGGAAATAGTTAAGTGCAAACGCATAGCGCTGCCAAATCCATCTTTACCGAGAACAAGCCTTCTGTAACAAATCCAACCTCTACTATAGTCTCTGTACGCTACAAAAATCCCAAGCCTGTTGATATGGAAATCTTTAAGAAGTTTAAAAGAAAAACTTCTGTCAATATTTTCCTGTAAGTCAAGATCCAGTTCTATGTCAGCTAAAATATTTTAAAATACTGGGACAGAAGTAGAGAAAGAATAAATGGAAAATAATTCAATCTCATCTCCACCTACCTAGTTACATAACAGAAAGTTGAACTGTCCAGTTTTATTCTCATGGCTTTGTGAGCCTCTGTTTCCACAGAGAAAAGTCATTCGTGTCCTTGGAAGAGATGAAGGCAGTGCTCTCTCTTCATCCAGACAGCGAAGAGAACGCGGTCAGCAAACACTCAGAACGGTTACTGCTCCGCTGCAAGGCTGTTGCCTTCTCTGCCCAGCCACGCAGATGCTCCCCAGCACCTCAGAGGATTACCAGGCTCTTTCCCCCCTTGCCTTGCTAGATAGGGTGGAAGAACCCAGAGCTGGCAGCTTCCCTGGAAGCCCCCAGCATGGATGGAGGCAGTGCCAAATGACTCAAGAGCCCACGGAAGCAGAGAGATCCTTCCACCTCCACGCCTGGGTTGGAAGACTCTTCCCCCGTCTGCTGTTCTTTTGTAGACACGTGCCCCCTGCCCAGCAGAACCTGTCCTCTCTACTGCTCTGTTGCAGCTCTTTCCACACAGCCATCAGTGCCTCCAGAACCCTGAGTACAACAGGGAATCAGGCCTGTCACGTTTTGTTTTCCCATCCCACAAATTCTTTTAAATTGTTTTGCGTTTGATGATCCATACCCATGCCTTCGCCCCTCTTTTCAGACTTGAATCCTTCTGATTCTTCCATCACGTTGACAAGATGAAGGGTTCTTTTTCTTAAATCTATCTTTTAACAAAACCTGTATGGAATATGCCCACTTGTGCGTGTTCTCTGGTAGAATGACAAAGCACATTTTCCAGATCACTGGCACATTTCAGATTTCCCTTAAGCTTTCATAATTATTTCTGATCTCGACGGTTTTACTTTGTCAGCCCAGCTGATACCAACCAGATGACAAAAGCGATTAGAGGGTGGATTTCGTATAGAAAGGAGCAGAGTAGAAAACCAGCAAGAAAATTATTGTAATTTCTCATTTCATTGTAAAGACCGTTGTGGGTATTTGCATATTCTGACTGAGAAATAAACAGAGCTATAATCAGATGACATAGCAAGAAAGGCTTGAAATGCTAGTCAAGACTTAAAATCTAAACGCTTATTAAACGAGACATCTTTCCTATGAAGAACGCTCAAAATAAAGCATCGCATTGGGCACCTTGCTCGGTGAGTTTAATCTGTTCTCACAAACGAAGCCTGAGAGACTGAACATAAAGTGCCCATACGCACAGGCAAGCATGTGTATATTACAGTAAATGTATACACAATCTATTAGTTGGGTTGCAATCCGTGTGAACTGAGCTCACGGCATGCTGAGAGTTACTGTCAGCATTTTACTCAGCCCCATTGCTACATCTATCAGCTGGCCTCAGAGCTGAAGGACGGATGAGGTAGGAGGTATCAAGATATAGCTTATAACTGTGGAGCCATAGCACTAAAAATCTCCAATTCAAACTGACCGGGTCATTCAGCAGGAGCGACTTGCTCCGACACCTGCTGAAGGAGAGAGGAAGCTCTGGATACTTAACACATCAGAATCAATCTCAGTCTTCCTTCAGCTATGTTTAGGGTCTGAACAAGTTCGAAGGCACAAACTCCAGTGCCAATTTAATACAGATTTCTATTTGCAGGGACTCATTAATGTCGCATACAACTGCTTTAAAAAAGGTTGAAGTCTTGGCAGAAAGCAGCAAGAGCGACGGTCAATTCAATGTTAGAAACACCAGCACTTACTCTGATACTCTCCAGATGGGGGAGCACAGAAACATCGAGCTGAGCTTTAGCAGAAACCACAGCACAGAGCTCCTGCTGGCACTGAGGGCTGCAGGCTCAGGCAGGTCAGCAGTTGGCACCCTAAAGGGCTGCTGGGATCTCAGCTCGTTGCTTTTCCACGCATTTGATCTGCTTCTGTACTTCCCTCAACTACATGCTTCAGTCCTCTATGAAACAGTCTTAAAAACACTACCATTTTGAAATTAACTTGTATTAGAACACATACTATGAATTCTCCCTTGCAATTCCCACGGATGTGAGAATGACATTGAGAACGTAAGTAAACGTCAAGAGGTGTCTTCCCTCCTTGTTCTTAAAAGCAGTGGCTCTATAAATGGGGTGGAAGAAAGTCAAAAGAAAACCAAAACCCTCCAATTCTATTAAACAGAACAGAATCAAACAAAAGAAATAATATGAACTAGGAGAAGCACAGGTGCTGCGCAAGCTTAGGTCAGGCTCTGGGCTTGATGGCCCAGGCTCACATTTATTTTTCCGTATATAATACAAGCCTAAACCAGGAGAAAAGAACATACAATAGACATCCCCAAGTCCTCTGAGATTAAGAGCAGACGTTACTTTAGTAAATGCTAACCAAACTCTTCACGGGTGGATTCAGTATGAAATGCTTTTTATCACCCAGAGATCTCAAAGCATTCTACCATTCCAATGAAGTGATAGCAATAGCTCACACACTGCTCAATCGTAGCCAGCTGGGGAGTGGACTGCAAGAAACATTTAACAGTTCCCTCTATCCCTCTATAAATTTTTAAATAAGTAATTGGAAGACAGCTTTCAGCTGAAAGGCAAAGGGGCATACAGGTGGAAATAATTATTCAAATTGCAATTAGGCACTGGGAGTGTATCACTCTTTCTTACAGTAGAACATTCATCCACTTGGGGTGGCATTGTGCACATGGCCTATATAGAAACTAGACTAGAGTGCTAGAGCCTGAAAATGCTGCCTGTCCTGAAGAGGTCCTGCAGAAAAGTTCCTTGTAAATAACACGACACAGGGGAAGTCATGAAAGAAGATCATTAAAAAGGTTAGAATTGGAGACAGCCTGGGCTGCGGCAACCATCGCACTGGTCGAGTTCATGTTCTTGAAGAACGGGGACCTGGCAAAGAGGGGAGTCAGAACCCTGAACTTCAGGATAGAGAACTTCAGGCTGATTAAGAAATTATTGGATGAGAGACCCTGGGAAACCGTCCTTCGAGACAACAGAGCTGGCAGCTCTTTCTGAATATCTTTCTGAGAGCACAAGAGCTCTCTGTCCCCAGCATAAGGAATCAAACAGAAGAGGCGGGAAAGCAGCATGGCTGAGCAAGGATTTGCTGGTCAGACTGAGGGAGAAGAAGGAAACGTACAGACAGCGGAAGCAAGGACAGCTGGCCTGGGAAGAATACAGGGATGCCATCCAGATATGCAGATACAGGATCACGAAAGCCAAGGTGCAGATGGAACTGAATTTGGTGAGGGACGTAACAAGTAAAAGAAAGGTTCCTACAGATACGTTGGACAGAAGAGACAGGCCAAGGGGAGCGTAACCCCACTGATAAATGAGACGTTAGACCTCTCTAATCTGAATGCTGTTGTCCTGTCTGCTGCAAAAAGGAGGACACAAGAATGCATATCCACTGTGGGCTAATGCTTTCTTGAGAGACCTGGGAGGAAAAAGTAGTACCTGGCAGTACTTTTGTAGAGGGAAGCAAGAGAAGGTCAAATTGAGAGAAGAAAGGAAGCCAGCTGAAGCATCGGGTAAACAAAAGAATAGTTTAGGAGTGATATTTCAGGGAGTTTACTAAAACCGGATTTGAAGAGAAGCAACATCCTGCAGAGTCAGCAGGGAAATCCTCACTAGGCAGGATGTCCTCCTCAGTATTTAAAAGCGTTGTGCTCGATTGAACAGGTACAATTATTTCTAATACTGCAGGAGCCCAACTGCAGTAGCGCACATCCAGCCTCTTCCTCCCTCCCACGCACATACGCAGCACAGACCCGCGTGACCCCTTCACCTGCCTCCAGGACTTTCCTAACAGATACGGCCTGTTGGACATCCTGACTCAGAAGAAAACGGCTAGCTCATCCTCTTACAGATTACTGAGAACTGTCTAGCACACCATGGTCAGTTGCCAAACGGGGTAAATCAGTAACAATAAGGACAAGTTCCTTGCTCAAGCCTTTGCATAATACACCTCCCAGCAGATCCCAACAGTGATTACACAACTGAAGGAAGCGCTTCTGGGGGCACTCAGAGAATGCAGCTTCATCTCATTGCTTTCATCCTATGTCTGTAATGCATAAATGATGTTAACGGCATCCACACAGACAGACAAGGCCTGGAGGTGCCTGCTGAAATAAAGGCTTAGCAGTAGGCTTAAGGGTGCTACTTATAAGCAACAAAAACTCCTTGCTAGGTAAGGACAGCAGGACTTGTTTATTTTTTTATTTTTTCTACTGAAGGACTTTTAAGAGTCCCTTTAGGCAGGCGGCCTTCAGATTGAGTCAAGAATGATTATGCATAGGAGGTGGCAGCCGCTTGACATGTAACTGTTCCATACAGCACACTGACATCTACAATATGCCAGGAATATCAGAACCGTGACAGATACGATGAGCAGGAGACTCAGTGTACAGTGGGGTAGTTAACACAGAATTCCTTGTCAGTGGGACCTACATCATTGTAATGATAGATGTTAACATGCTTAGGAAAAATAAGCAAGAGATCGAAATTAAGTTGTGCTGTATTCTCTCTCCTATACTCATCCACTCACGTTCTTCCACCTGCTCTTTGTACGTGCTGTGGCCCTACTGCACAGCTCAACAAGGCATCTTTCAAACATGCTTACCTCATTTGATTGTGCACAGGGAGTGGTTTCTGACTTGTAAGAAAACTCTCCTTTGCATAGGTGCCTTATGATTAGGGACATTCACTCGCAGCATAAATGCAGAAAGCATATTGTGCTTTATCATCCAAACAATAGTGAGAGAATGAAGAAATGGAAGGATTTTGAGGCAGACGTGGAACAAGAGAAAACACCTGCAGAGGACCCAAAACACGGTTGGGGGGAAAAAAATGAAGTACTGCTGCTCTCCAAGGAAAAAAAATCATACGTGGAGGGATGGTTGTGATTACACTGCAATTCATCCCGAGTATCTTTTAAAAATCAAACAGCGCAACACCTCTTAAAACTCCCCAACAGCATCTTTTGCTATTCTGCACGCAGAAGCAGTCTGTTCTGCAGTGCTATGGCAGTTAGTTTTGGGGTTCTAAGATCTGAGACAAACCCACAGTCATTGCTGAGACTGAGAGCTGGCAGAGGTCATACACCATTCTCACTGTTACTCTTCTACTGTTAGAACTGCTGGGTTTTAACGTGAGGCTGAGACATTTCACTGCCTTCCACCGGTTTCTAAGTTTGCCTTGGTAGTTGTTTTACAGAGCAACTCTGTCATTTCACGTAAAAACACTGAAAATGCTACAAATCTGTCTTAGAGAAATCTCATTCTCCTTTGCCACTGGAAAAAGGAAAAAATATATAAAATAAGAAGCGTTTTACTATCGTCTGTCCTCAGCATTTCCTAAATAAAAGCGTCTCATTTAGCATATTGTCACCTTTTGTCCGTACACAATTAATGTCAGGAACTAGAAAAAGCAATCTGTAACATTTGAGAAAGATCTCCAGGTAAGAAAGTACATTCTAGAGCAAATTTTACAAAATAAACAAACAAAAAACCTACCACAACAGAACTAAACCAAGCCCCAACAACAAGCAAACAGCCCCTAGAAGGGCCAACAAAAACCCCACCAAACTCCTGTAGTTTAAATTGTATTGTCACTTTTGGCGAAACAAGCGCCAACATGTCAAGCGCTGGAAATTCCTCACTTTGGTTGCCTTTCTTAAAAGAAAAAGAAAAGCCTTAAGAAGTTAAGAAAGCAGCAGAAGTGCTCATGTTTACGTTACTTATAAAACCTACTTGATCCCGCATCCTTAATAACAAATTCCTAGAACACAGTCGCCACGGGCTTTTTATAGAATCGTTCACATAATTACATGGGGACAAATACCAATGTACAGAGCAGTTTGATTTTGTTCGCGACACATTTTCTGAAGTAACTTCCTAAAAGATGTCTTTAAAGCAGAATATCCATGACCAATACCCAATGCACTGCTTTGGCGCTGCCACCAGGGCTGCAGTGTGTCATGACTAGCACGCGTGGTCCAGCAATTGACTATCCCCAAGCACGTTGTCTTCGGAAACATAAGAACATGAAACATCGTTTAAGAGTGAACTAAACCTGGGGACATATTATATCCCTTAATGTTACTACTGTAGGCAGTACGTAGTAATTTCAAACTACTGAAATGCAATTGAAATGGAATGCAACAAGCCCAGGCTTAGGTTGGAGGAGATCTTAATGATCACTCACTTCCAACCTCCGTACAATGGGCAGGGCTGCCACTCACCAGATTGGATGCCCAGGGCCCCATCCAGCCTGATCTTGAACAGCTCCAGGGATGGGGCACCCAGAGCTTCTTTGGGCAGCAGTGCCACTCCTTCACCGATTTCCGAGTAAAGACTTTCTGCCTAATATCTAACCTTAATCTCCTCTATTTTAGTTAAAAGCCATCCCCCCTTACCTTATCAAACTGTGTTCAAAGTCAGTCCCCTCCTGCTTATAAGCTCCCCTCAAGTACTGGAAGCCCACAGGAAGGTCTCCCTAGAGCATTCCCTTTTCCAGGCTAAACAAGCCCATCTCTCTCAGCCTCTCTTCTTAAGAGAGGTGCTCCAGCCCTCAGAGCGTCCTCGTGGCCCTTCTCCAGACCCCTCCAACAGGTCAGCATCTTTCCTATTCCAGGGCCCCCAGGCTTGGACATAGAGGTCTGCACGAGGAACAGCACTGCTCAGCCTCCACAAGTGCACGGAGCTGAGGGCAGCTTCTCCCTTGACAGGCAGGAGCTGAACTTCCAGAGCTCACTCCTTGGCTCCTTGACGGGCTCTCAGTTCCCACACGGAGCAGCTCTACTGCAGCACAGCTATTGCACCCCATCTGGCAGTGTGGAAATGTGGCTGTGGAAATAAAGCCATTCCTAAGAATGGGTACCAGCCTGAGTCTGAGAGGCCTTCGCCAAAACATGCTTTCAGAGCAGGCACAGCACATCTATTATTGAAAATAGTTGTTTCTATATGGTGTGCCAAGTTGGCAGAAACGCCGATTTAAAATGTAGAAGCGATTGCTAGGGAGCTGGCCAAGGAACTAGAGGAAAAGGAACTAATAGCGTTATTTCTTTAAAAAAAATAAATCTTGGACTGGTTTTCTTTTTTTATGGTGATCTTAAATAATTCATCTGTCTTTCTAGGTCAGAAAATAAGAGTAAATTTTACATGTGATGCTTTCTTGTAATCCAGAGGTACAAGATGGGCTCTCACAGAAAGCTGCATTATTTCTCCATGCTGTGCTGGCACAAAGGGATGCGTTTTGGGGTCCTTTGTGGCTCAGGTGCTGTGTTGTGCCTGGCGAGATGTTTGTGTCTCTGAGAAAGGGAAAATAACAGACCGTAAAAATAATATCAGAGCGAAAGTAACACAGCCTCTATTTCAGGGACATTAGAGATACCTCCCTGGGGAAAGCTGGGCTGATTTTTTATCCTGTTTGGAGCCTGTCATCTTTTTCAAAGTCTCCGTTCATTCACAGAGCTTATTTGAAGGAGCAGGCACTATGGCTGTCAGAGAGCTCTGCAGAAAATTCTGACCCACTGCTATAAGGGGAAAAAAAAAAAAAAAAAAAACACGTAGCTGTCATTAAAAACATCACCGCTGTTTTAAAATGGGAACCATCTCAGATCACTACTTAGAAGCCAACCGGCTAACATGAAAAGCATTTCCAAAAGAAACGTTGCCTGCTGCCCTCTGCCCTTTGTTTTTCTCATTATTCCTCCCATCTATACAAAGAAAAATAAAAGCAGGTAGCGTCTTCCACATCACATGGAAGCAACTTGCAGCTCAGCCAAGAGCTGCTAACACTCCTGTACTTAGGATGACTACAACCAGGAATCGTTCTCACGCACGTGCGTTATACTGGCCAGATGTGGTCTAATTCCAGGATGATGGCCTGGAACAATTAAGGACGGTTTTCCGCACGTTCAACCTCTAAGCAAGAGGTGAGAAAGCACAAGTTGCATTGGTGACATGCTGGTGGTAGGTCAGGAATATTACACAACTGACGGTGCCACTGTGGTCACAATTCATGTATACAAGTACTTTGCCAAAAAACCCACCTCCAAGCTCAGAAAATTCCTTTTATCACTTGCCCAAAGGAATATCCTGATACCATTTCACCTCAGGAGAGTCATATATTTTGAGCAACATACAGAGCATACCACAGCTTCCTTCTGCCTCTCCTCCATGGATCCACGGAAGTAAGAGAACCCCTGTTTCAAGCATGAAATCTCTCTAGGATCCATTAGAGGATAAGCATGAAGAGTTTACCAAGAAGAAAATGTTAGGCTAAAGCGATAGAAGACAATGAACTTGACATGGGGTTCAGCTTACTCAGCGAGTGCTGCAATGGCACTGTAGCGGTATGACCTTAGGTGAGGAGCTTGAGCAGAAATTCAACATGAAGAGCAATCTGTCCATGAAGGAAACAGCCCCTGTTTGCAAAATTGCTTGAAGAAGGCTGTCACTGAGGCCATCTGTGTTTGCCCTCACCATAGCAGGCGTTCACAGTGCTTGAGGTTAAGTAGCAACAGACAGTATCAGAAATTTTTCTTTTAACGAATGCTACAGCCGTTTAGTTTCTGGTCAGTAAGTACAAACCCTCCAGAAGCATACAGCAAACTCCTCCACCTGCCAGTTGGCTTTAAATATTTGTTAAACCCGTAAGGGTAACGAGTCCGTACAGCACATCAATTAACAAGTGAAATAGCCATAACTTAAAAGGCTGCCCAGCATCACATACCCAGGGCTGCGTGAGTTACATGATTCCCACACATCCAGTGAAAAGAATTTAAACCAGACCCACAATGCCCTCACTGAACCCAAACAGTTATGATTGGTATGGCCTGCGGTTTATTCACCCAGTTACATTTTGGAGTTTTGACACACAAGCAGCAGAGCTCAAGAACACGAGCCAGAAGTGCTGGCATTGCTCTGGCAGTTCGCCCTTTCCCCCCAGCTGCTTGAGCTCTGCATGCCTTGATACAGGTTGGGAAGAGCAGCTCTGCCTCCCTGTGCATCTAAAGAGATGGACGAGTGAGATGTTAAAGAATCCACAAGAAAAGCAACTGCTCAGTCAGCTTGTGGGTTTTTTTTTTTTTTTTTTTTAAAGCCTTCCTTTTAGAATGGAATTGGTGAAAAATGTCTGAAGATGATTAATAAAATAAAAATGTGTGTCTGATAGATTAAGCTTTAACTATGTTACTATTTATGTAACAAATCAGAGGCAAACTGCTGTTAATATGCTACAGAGGCAGAGAAATTTCTGCTAATCTATTAGCAAGGGAAAAACTGCTATTCTGGCACAGCAAGGGCTCACATCAAACTCCCTGGCAACTCTTTTTGCTCAGCTCTCTCACATCCCTCAGTCTTCCCTTCCCAAGACAGGCACTCACCACCGATAGCTCTCACAGAAGTCTGGCACAGCAGAGAAACCCGTGTCCTATTTTCCTTTTTTTTTCCTCCATCATAGAGCTGCAGACAGGACCCTGTCATCACAACTGAGGAGTGCATGGAGCTTGGTTTTAGCATAGCCAGAGATAGAAACCGGGAGAAGCTCTTCCCAGCCAGGCTGCTTGGGAAATGACATCCATAGCTTCAACGTTAGCAGGAACAGCGCGTACTACTAGATTTACCTCAATAGGCTTCCTAAGCTCTCCTGTCTAGTCTTGCTACAGTCACAGTCACCTTAGTAGCTGCCTCACCTTGTCCTATTCAAGAAGGCAATACCAATCTAGGTTCACAGCCCAGAACCAGCACTCAACTAAGAAAAACGCTGTAGCAACCGGTCAGATCAAAACAATAGGAAAGGCATTACAACAAAAGTATGATGACAAAAGGACAACAGAAACGCACTATAAGGAAAGAAAAGAAGATTGCTCACCTACACCTCAAGATCCTAAGTTCGCAGAAGAAAGCTTCTCCAAGTAGAGATCTCCAACCATAGATCCTTCCCCAGTCGCAGTTAGCTCTTAAATGGGGTCTAAGAGGTGCAGCCAGGCTCCACCCCTTCTGGTCATACAGCTGAATTGCCTTCACCTGTGCTCCCAGAGTTGACGGGTCCTTTTCCCAGGTGATCAATCAGTGGTTTAGTCCGTGACTCAACAGCTACTATACAAAGGCAAAATCCTACAAGTTTCTGCTAGTGGATTAAGACCTCTGTACAAAAAAATAAGCATTCTTTCCTTGGGGAAACCAAGCTGAACTGAAGAAGAGCTTCTCCTTTTGAAAACGTCACGTGAAAATGCTTTGCGTAAGTTCAGAAGGTGCCATGTTTCCAGGCACAGCGTTAATTTTCACTGCGCGCTAAGCAGCTCTGGAGAACACACACAGTTGTACTGTGATTCACAGATCTCTATTTATATTTGGGCTGCCCAAGGGCACCAGGCCTCTTTCTTACAACAGCTGGGTACTTCCTCAGTACCCTTCTAATCAGACCAGCAAAAAGAAAATTTTAGTTTGGCAAACCTTGGCGATGTTTCCGGTTTCATGCGCTGCAATGTTCCCTTTACCTGCGCTGCCCCTGCTGAGCTGCATTCCTACATTTGATGTGCAGTTCCACTTCAACGACATAGTGCCAGGGGAGTGCTTGTAAAGAGAAGATGGTCACCAACTTCAAAACAAGAGCTGCTCTTCTCCTTGGAAGGAGGGAATGGTTAGCTCCCTTTCCACTCTCCCTTCTCTGCCGGGCCTTTTGCTAAACACAATTACATTTGACAACAGAGCTGATAAATTATGTGCTGCTCGAATGGAAAATGTGAAAGATAACAGGGATGAATAACAATGCATTCACAGATGACACAAACCCATTTCATCACTTTCAAGGCTTTCTGGCTGTGCTTGGGCTTGACTTGCGTGATGTACTTCCTCAGTGCGTTGTCTTAAAACATCTGTAAAGGAAAATGGACCATGCCTAAGAGGTGGCTGACAAAAAAGAGGAAAAAAAATCTCTGAAAACCCTCAAATCCTAAAGGGATACATTTTTAGGGAGCATGAAAAACTCATAGCTGAGGAGTATAAGCTGAAAATTTTCCAGTTTCGCTGGAACTGGAAACTGTGCCTGGATTTCAGATAACTGCTATTTATTCCCATCTGGCTGAAATTTGTGCGCTGCTAGAAATACTTTCTTATGATTTATCTCTAATAATTACAGGTGAACACACCTGCAACAAGAGGATTCTTATTGTTGAGTGCCATTTAACACAGAACTCAGCCATCTAAAATCTGCAACAGACTGCTATCTCTGGTAGATACCATCATTTCTGAAGGAAATAGCAATTTGGCAATCCACAGCCCTTAGTTAAAAACTGTAGTGTAGCTCTATTGTCATCGTCCTGTATTAAACCAGTAATTTTCCCAGAACTCCTTCCAGTGAAGGGGGGGGAGAAAAAACAGAGAGATGTCAGTTTAGCTATAATCAGTGGTTATATGGCAACGGAAAACTTCAGAGAGTCCATGTAGCACAGAGAATGCTCTGAGATCAGTCCTCCTAATTCAGACTGAAGGATGAAGAGGGTCTCGTAATTGCTTTGAGCTTGCTTCAGAGTTTCAGAATTTTTTTCCTCTGTTTGTGCGAAGAGCTCTGGCCAGCGCTCTGTAAACAGGGAGAGAGCACCACAACATCCGCCATTGGTCCGCTCTCCCTTATGCTGCTCCTAAAGTGCTGCTGCCATAGCTTTAAATCCCAATCTGGGCTCTCTGATCTGAAGTACCTTGTAGTCTTCCCATTTCCTTGAGGGCCTGATGTGAGGTTTGATGCTTGTTACTCGCTTTAGAGAATGCGTATAGGGAACCTCAAAGCTGAAGGGGGAGAAACGTAGCAAGCTTTGTCAACCAGAAAATTAAGCAAAGCGGGGCAGGCATTGTTGCAGTTTAGGGTTTTACAACCCGTGACTCAACCTGTTCTGTCAAAGAAAATAGCATGTGCATCACGACTATTGGTGGCGGTGTGTTCTGGGAGAGGTCATCTTCAAACTGCGAATGTCCCTTAAGGAGATCTCGGCGATGTGGTTCTGAACTAGTGCAGGAGCAGATGAACAGGAGACCGATCATACTCATACAAAGTGTGCCCTTAAGAAGCTGCTTATTGTAGAATCCTGGACAGCCTGGTCTAGTGGTTGGAAACCCTGCCCACAACAGGCGAGTTGCAACTAGGTCTCCTCCAACCTAAGCCATTCTGTGATTCTGTGGTTCTATGATGCTTCTTGCTCTCACCCCTCTCCAGCTACCAAAAGAGAAGCTGCTTTTTCCTATCAGCCATCCACAAGCAGGAAGACACAATCGCAACTGCAGGGAAGCCTACTTTTTTTCTTCAGAGTTCCTTTTCAACAGAAAAGGATGAGCAGAAATGAGCAGAGGCAAAGCTGCACAGCCAGGCCACTGCTCAGCCTGGCAGTGATTTATGCCATGAAATTTCTAGTGACTCTGTCAACTTATCGCAGCGAAACCTGGAGACAGTGGAATTCTCTGCACCTCATTAGAGACCTCAGAGAAACCGGATCTAAAACAAGAGAAAAGCCAAGCGATTCCCCCCTCTGTGACTCATATGACAACCGAATATTGTAAGGTCAGGAAAAGCCAATTTTTTGCTGCCTAGAGGCAACTGGTTGCTTTCTATTAGCGTGTCATCTTGCATTGAGTCTTATGCAAATTGGAAAGAGACAGCAGAAAATTCCAGATACCCTGAAGAAAAAAAAGTGGAAGCACTGAAAAAAAATGTATAACCTTTACTAGCTACGTGCTGATCCAAACAAAACCATATTTACATCTTCAAGAGTGAAAAATGTGTTATTTGTATCATTTATTTATCGCATGGAAAGTACCGTGAGCTTTATTTATAGCACAAATTCTTTAGTTTTGAATAAGTGACAAATAGCATTAGGGATGGAGCTGAGCTGCATAATAAGGCATTAAAAGCAGACTTTTTGCCAGTTGACATCTCTTTTTAGGGATAGAAATTAAAATGTTGAAAATAGAAAGCATCAATATTCTTGAAGGTTGTATCCTACGGGCTTGTTAACAGTATGTACATAGAGAATTAATGTCATAACGTAGATAAAAAAAACTCTCACATTTCTTGTGAAAAAAAAGCTTGGAATGCAAATATGCATGTGTGTGTTTGTTCATTACAACTTAATTAACACAGCACAGTATTAAGGACCAACAGCGACGCTGGGTATAAATTGATAACAGTTTGCAAGTGACATCTGTACTCACATGTATCAAGAGTAATTGTCAATATCATAAGCGCTGAAATAAAGACTGTTCAAATACTTGACATGGTTTAGTGGGCGTGGTGGTGATGGGCCGATGATCTTAGAGGTCTTTTCTAACCTTAAAGTTTCTCTGACTCTATTCTGTGATTTAAGGATACTGAATTGTTCGAGCATGTGCAGAGGTGAGCAATGAAGCCGCTGGAGGGATTAGAAAGCAAGACTTATGAGGAGTGTCTGAGGAAACAGGTTGTTTTGTATGGAGAAGAGGAGGCTGAGGGTAGATCTCATAGCTCTCTACAGCTACTTGAAAAGAGCTTACTGCAAGGTGTCCGTCTCTTTTCTCAGGTGACAGGTGATAGAACGTGGGGAAATAGCTTCGAGTTTTATCCGGCAAGGTTTAGATCGGATATCGGGGTGGGGGAGTCCTTATCCCTGGAGGTATTCGAGAGACGCGTGGATGTGGCGCTCAGGGACGTGGGTTAGCAACGGGACTCGGGAGAACAGGTCGACGGTTGGACTTGGTGATCTTGAAGGTCCTGGGCCAGCAGGACAAGCCAAGTCACAGCCAGCCCACCCTCAGGAGCCGTGCAGCTCCACCGCACAGACCCAGCTCTCCTGCTGCCTCTCAGCAGTTACCTCTTTGCGCAGCTGAAAGCAGTGCCGGCTCACAGCGCTGCTGTTGCTGCACCAGATCACACAGCCCGCCTGATAGGCAATGCCAATTAGGCATGTGACCCCAGATCTAGCTATGGACAAAAAGCAAAGCACTGAGGAATATTTTTTGGCTGTTAGAAGTTAAATAATATAGTCTGGCAGGGAGAGGGTGATAGTGGTTCAACAGGAAAGATCAGAACACAATTATACGTGGCCAGAAATGTATTCAGTAATGATCCATCACGCTGTCTCTGGCTGCTTTACATGCAGGAAGATCATCTGCTTTAATCTTCCTAGTCTCCAGATCCACGCAGAGCATCATATATTATGCAAAGCAGTGCTCTGGGTGGCAGCATCGAGTTCACCATTGCAGCAGGCTCTGTTGTGTGCTTCTGATATTTTTCTTTTCCCTTCCAAGTCTCAGCTAGGTGTCCCCTTTCAGAAGAATGCTTTGAAAGTCTCCATCTCAAAGGAGAGGTTGCTGCCGGTCCCCTTTTCCCTCGGTGCCCCTCCGCCCTGCGCTGTCTTTCACCACGCAGCCGGAGACATCCTTCAGTGCAGGAAAGCAGCAGCACGATGCAGCCTTGTTCCTTCCCTCCTGGCAGAAGGATTTGATAAATTCACCCTGGGGGGCGCTTGAATTTTTTATTTCTGTGTTCTTTATTCTTTAAACTCGATCACACCAGGCATGTGCTGTTGGGAAAACAGGGTTCTTCTGCAGAATTCGGGGGGTGTTCACCAGGAACAAAATGTGTTTTCTGCAAGCCAGTATTCTTGACAACACTTTACGCCAGGAGGAGGGGCTGCAGAGACGGGGAGGGGAGTCTGGGGCTCGTTATAGACTATTTCCCACCCGGAGCCCTGTCGCTGCTGCAGCAGGAGGCCGGGGAACAAATGCCTGCCTGCTCCCAGCACTCAGGGACGGATCTCTACGTGACGCAGCAGACGCAGTACTGTGGGAGTGAAAGACATCACACTGTGCTACACCTGTCGAGGATCTGGCCCAAATCCTTGCTGCTTTTTCTTCCGAGCCACTTAAATTTGGCATATTTTTAGAAGACAACCGCTTGCAGGAGCAGAGTGCAGCTCCATTTGCTTCCAGAGAGTTGCCCCAGATTTTCAAGGAGAGGAGCTTGGCTCCGTGCTGACCTGAGCCATTTTTGCTGTGCAGAATGGCTCTGAACTCCCCAGCGCGTGCAAATGAACCAACCTTCCTTCCTTCACACCCACACGGTGATAATGGCAGCGACTGCCAAGGGCCACTGCAGGGCAGGCTGGGCTCGGAGCCACACGGGCTGACAGGCAGGCTGTGCCAGGCCTCTGCTGCAAGAACAGCCTGACTATGCTGCTGATTCCTTTTTTAAAAGTTTTATTTTAGCAGGGAGCTAAAGGCTCCTGAGAGACAGTTTATAGGAAGTGCTTTTGAACGTATGCCTCGGCATAGATACCTCCCATTTAAAACAGAAGATGGCCCCTTTATCAAAAAATGTGACAGGCTATCTTAAGGGTAACTGTCACGGGTTTAGCTATCAAAAGAAGAAAAACCCCTTTTCTCTATTGTTTCGGTCTTCTTGTAATTTTTACCAAGCATTTAGAGGGTGAGATAATGTCAGATCCATCTGTCTTTGGCGTTTTTAGGTATGTATCACCTTGGAATCTAAGTGTTCAGGCTGTGTGAGATAACATACTGAAATACTTCCATCTCCCAGCTTCCTTCTCTTCTTTCTTTTATTTTATCTCAAAGGAGTTCAAGTAACTCCTAATTCTGCATTCATCTAAATCTGATGCACAGGAAAAGAAGTAGGCCCTTGTAATTTAGCAGTGGATAAGAACTTTACAAGCATAGCTCAAACGTGTTCAGGATGAGCACTGCATTAGGAACCAAAGGATATAAACTCAACTTTTTTTGAGTTTAAGGATGTATTTCAAATGATTGCGTCTGTTACTTTTCTTCTGTATCTTCAATTCATCAAAAGGAGCATTGGAAGCCTAGCTGTCCTTAATGTACAGAACAATAAGTGTACCTGCAGGCAGTGATAAAATATTGGCATAAATCACTGCCAGAAAGGTTGCTGTGCCCTCATGGGAGGAGCCCACTACTTTCTATGCAAAAAAAGACAATTAGCAGCCTACTGGAATCGATTCCCCCCCGCTATGCTTAACTCACCAAAATCCCAGCAGTGCTGCTGAGGGGAAAGACCACCCTGGTGAGGATTGAGTTGGACAGACGTGAAAACTGCTCCCAGATGCAACGCAGCAAGGGAGGCTGTCTCTTGTGTTTTAACAGGGACAGACCTCTGAATCTGCAACAATGACTGTCCTTCAGAAGGAGATCCTTCTCAGGTGAACGCATGAGCAATTTCAACCAGAAGCAGCTGTGAGGAGTCTCGGTTGGATTCATCACTTTAAATGTGGTATTCTGCTAATACAGCAGCATGGTTGCCAGTTGGATCAGAGTGTGGGTCAAGGCCATTTGCATCAAACAGAAATTAAATGGCTTAGAGCAGAGAAGAAGAACAGTCCTGATACTAATGTTTCTTTGAAATCTGCAGTGTTGGAGTTTTCTACTTCAGCTTGGTCTAACAATGTATAAGTAATGCTTGGCATCTTTGGTTTTGGATCCAAACCATCCTGGAGTCCACAGCTGTTGAGCAGGATTTTGAAATGGAAGTCATTCATGACTGATAAGCGGACAACATTCACGGGCAATCAGTGAGGCAAGGACATGGCCAGGAGACCGCTGCAGGTGGCAGAACCACTGCCAGACAGATGTACTGTGACATTTGCTTTGTTAAATTCTACACATCCCATTTCTTTCATTATTCACTGCTCTTCTGCACAATTTGTCTGCTTTTATCCTCCTCCTGTGTTTGGCAAAGTGGTTGACCCACCAAAAGCATATCATAAGACACGTATTTGTGATGCCATCTCAGCTGTGTTTGAAAATAAACCTCCGGCCGAAGAAGTTCTGGTTTACTAAGTTTTAGCCTCAGCAGCTTGTTTCCGTCGCGATCCTTAAGCATTCAGCTTGGTTTATTCGTCTGCAAGATTAAGGCTTATTTGTCAAAGAAGGTGAAAATCCCACAGAATGATCTGAATTTGCCCCCGGAGACCCCTGAGAGCCATCACCCTGTGTGACCCCTGTGCCCTGGGAGGAATGCAGAGCCCTGGCTGAGCCTGGGAGTGCAGATTAGGAGCGGGAGAGCTTCAGTCCCAAACAAATGATGTTGGTTCACTTGCTGCCATTAAACTTAGTACCGACGTGCAACAGTGAAAGCCAAGTTCATTTTAGTTCAATTATGAATATGGCATGAAACAGAAGTACATTTGTACGTACTGTACAAATGGGAAAATAGAGATGCTTAAGTGGGTACGGCCGGTCTCTCCCTACATGAATGATACATTGTAAGATCCAAGTTTCAATGTTCAAAGAGGAGGAGGTAATTCTTTTAAAAGATGTTGGAAGACACTAAACCAGAAACCTAGTCCAGCTCAACATTTCAAGTGTTTCTGCCCAAACAGGCCAAACAAAAAACTCAAGAAGAGTACAGTAAACACCTCATGACGAGCAGAAGGCCAGGCTATCACTTAGAGAATGGAATGCTGTATTTCTTAAATTGTACAAACCTAAAAGTTATAAGGTAGTTCCATTGTGACTGCTGAGGCAGTGGGCTGGTTTGTGGGGATTCCCTCCAGACAAGGAGATCCCTGCTTTCATTCCTCAATCGATGGAAATCTGGGGTTTCCTGCTGCCGTTCACCATGGGCTGACCGTGGCCTTGACTGCTCTGACAAGTCTGGGTGGAAAAATCCCTGTGGTGGACAAGGTGGACAATGGGTTTCTTCAGTAACATGCATGCATCATGTGGGACATTTCTTCGGCTTGGGAAAAGGAAGAAGGAATGGACTAAAACCCACAAACGTGGTGGTGAAGCACTTTACTTCCCTTTACTTCACTCAAGGCCCAGGACAGTGTGCTGCCATGTGCCTATCAGTTCCTTTCATAGGGTGTACCACATATATACATTTCACCAGTGGTTAACACAGAAATAGCTTCCATTGCAATGTGGAAGAATTGCAAGGTGAGCAGTGGCCTGCAGCCTGATATTGATGGCAATTTCACTATTGCGTGTATTTATGATTTAATGGAGGTGCTTCTACTTTAGAGCCCAGAGCAGCCGAGGTGACACTGAACGCTGGTCCCGGGAGATCAATAATCTTTACATCTGCTTAGACAGCAGTATAGTAACAGGTACTGTGAAAAAAAAACAAACAAACAAACACAGAACAAGCAAAACACAACCCAATCCAAAAAGATCTCTCGAGTTCAACTAACAAAGAACTGGAACCATTATTTCTCTGGTATTTACCCAGCTAAACTGCAAGTACGTAGTTTTACACACTATCTGGTACATCTCTTGGAGGCTGCTCTCCTTTAGGAAAAGGAGTCAAGTATCTTCTGTGTTTTACACTATTTGTACTGATGGGGTCAGATGTTAAAACACTCATGCCAGAGCGCTGGCTGCCTGAAGTACATTCATTATGGATACCATCTTGCCAACGGCTCGTGCTCGATAAAGGTCAGCTGACCTTCCTGAGAATACTTCAAGTAGCAGAGGTTGCAAAGAGAAACAAACCCACACAAACTCACAATTCTGTTACTAAAGTTGTCTGTCAGGAGATATAACACTGTTCTGGGGAGGAAACGCTTCCCCTGTAAAACCTCTCGGATCCAAAGCTGTAGGAAGCTGCCTCTGTGGTGGAAGAGGATTGTTCGTAAAGCGTTACTACCAAGCAAGGACTGCACTGGGATGGAAGGATGCACACAGGAAGCCTGCTTCCGCTTGGGAGGGGAACAGGAACCTGGGGCGAATGAGTCCATGACCTGAGCTCTGCATGACCTGGAACTGGAGCGCAGCTTGTTCAGCATTCCAGACACAGAACAAGATTCTCTGCTTATAGCTGCGCAGAGCCTGCCACGGTCAGTGCAAAGGCTCAGTTTACTGTGGGAGTTGTAACCCGTGGATCCAAATGACTGCTGTGATCCAAGAGGTGAGCTGCAATGTTTTTTAATGCAATATAAACAGCAAAATAAAAAGCACAAACAGAGTAGGTTAATTCTACTTTTTTGAAAGAATTGCTTTCACGCAACTGCCATTGCCCATACCCAAAAGGTTTGAGTGCTGTTAACGTGCATACCCAGCCTCTGTACATTGTTCATCTAAATCTCTCAGCACAGCATTTGGATACATTGCTATAGTGCCCGCTCTTGAAGAGAGCTCGCTACTTGCTGAAAGCAATGTGCCTCTTGCATAAGCCAGTTTTTTGGGATAAAATAACAATTTTGTTTTTTTTCTGTGGAGATTCACATGCTCGTGTGCAGAAAGACCCCATCCTATTATGGATGAGAAAGATAAACAGATGCACAGCTATGGGGCACAGCTGGATGCGTGTGCTGCAATAGACATGCAACAGGTAGGAGGAAAACCCTCAAGCTTTCTAGAAACCTGCCCTGAACTAACAAACAGTATCCTCTCCGGAGTTTGAGATTGCATGTGCAAACCTACCTAGGCAATGACACAAGGTATCTTGTAATCTATCCGAACGTTTATTGATCGTCAATTTGACATCTAGCAAGCAAGTTCCTGTCTGAGATCTCTCTCATCATTTCCACGACCTTTCTAGCTTTTCAGGTGAGAAAGCTAAATGACAGCTGGTCACTGAGGGATGACAGAAACCCAAACTGTCGTAGCGGGCAAACGTGGATTAGAACAACAGCAGTGGCAGCAAAGTGTCACAATAATTGATATCGCTATTATTACTTAGCATAGCAAGTTGAGCATTATGTCAGTGTCGCATCAAAGCATACGTTCTTTGCAGGACATGCTGTACGAAACCCTCGCAGTGTTTTCCTTTTCTCCACATACGGTGATAGAAACCAGTGGTTTCAATTAGCAACCAACAGCCACTTGATTTGGGAGGGCAGAGCCTCAAAAACCTCCTTGTCATTTTGCCTTAGCCACTGGGACCAGGTTTCCCTCTGTTCCAAACAACAGAACACAATGGAGCATTTGTAAACGTACTCCATCTTTTGTCAATAAATCTGACAGCATTAGAGATAAATCCGCAGTCCCTCGAGGGTGAGATCAGCACGCAGTTGCATTCCCATACGAGTGTATACCTACCATTAGTCTGAAAAATCGGAACCTACTGACATAATGAGTAGTTGTGACCAAGGCAGAATAAAGCTTTCTGCCCAGTTCCTAAATTTTTC
Source organism: Syrmaticus mikado (assembly GCA_003435085.1). NCBI lineage: Eukaryota > Metazoa > Chordata > Aves > Galliformes > Phasianidae > Syrmaticus > Syrmaticus mikado. The sequence continues at coordinate 4,611,696 of QGNR01000061.1, read as the reverse complement.
TGTCACTGTTAATCATCTCTGTTTGGAACAATGTTTCTTGTTTACTAGCAAACAACTGCCTGTAGACAGGCTAAATATTTCTCTATCAACACTACAGTGCACTCATAGCAGGATTCAAGGCATTCATAGCAAGGATTCAAGGGATGCTCCTCTCCCCCACCACCTCAACACGCTTTCTGCAGCGCTGTCTTTCCCTGCCATTAATCAGCAGACACAGTCCAAGAACCCTCTCCAGGGGGTCCTCTCCCCCATTCCTTTATCCGGGCATGAATTAAATGAACAACACCCTGCGCCGGTTGAGCGCAATTAATCAGCTTCCCCAGAGGCTGCCGACACGGGCTTGGGGGCACACCGGGGTCCCAACCCGTGTCACACCCTGACGGAAGACGGAGAAGCACAGGGCACTGCCTGCTGAGAGCTGGGCTGTGAAACCCTGCTCCTCGCAGGTGTCGTGCTGCAGGTATCCATCTTCCGCTCTCCTCAATAAACAACACACCTCGGAGAGCTGGGGGAGGGCAGAGGAAGGCTGAAGCTGAAGCTGTTGTTATAATGGCTCTCTAGCAGCTGCCTTTGGAGGTTAATTGCCTTTCTAAAGAGTAACAATTCATCTTTTCCCCCAAACCATAATATCCTGCCACGCTAATTCTCATTTTGAAGACAGGAAAACGAATGACAGAGAAAAGGTTTAATACATATAACTCAAAAGAAGGAATAAATTTGCCATAACTGTGTACCAAACTCCATCAATAAAAACTCATACTGAAAGATCACAACTCATGCTATTCCCAGAACATAAATATTTTCTAGGATAAACCATCATTAGCAAAACTCATCAAGCTTTTGTTTCAATAAACAGCATCTGCCACGAGCATCTTTTCTGAACTAGACAGAATTAAAGTTTGGTCTCTCATTTATTAAAGGGGCAGCCTTCTGGGCTGCTGTCTCTGGAGTTTTCCCGAAACCTTTAAAAGACACAAAAAGAGCCCATCTAATTTGACCACTTCAAATATTCTAACAGGTGTTGTGTTGTGAAAGCACAAATACACCGGACCTGCTGGATATCATCCCAGAAAGACCAACTTTATTTGCTCCTGGTTGCTTCAGCTGTACTACTCAGCCACACAGCCACTTTCCCGGCTTAGCAGCAGTACACAACTCTCATTTGATTGCCTTGAAGACAGCAAGCGAGCAGAGGAAGGCAGCTAAGAAGTGACTCAGGTACACAGGTTTTGGTGGCAGAGCAATCAAGGGCGGTAGCAACACGTCCTGTCCTCACCTTGCTTATTGGTAAGAACAGTTGCCAGTCCCAGCCAGAGCCCTGGGCTCCTGGTGGAGTCTGCCTCCAGCAGATGGATTAGAAACAGAAAATCTCTTCCTTCCTTTCTTCAAGATGTACAGCTGTCAGCAAAGAGCAGGCAAGAAGCTAACCCAAAGTTAAACTTGGCAGGAGCTGAAGCAGCTACCCCCAGATGTGTGATGTTTGTCTCTCAGAACCTACACCAGAGGTTACTTAGTTTTGTCCTCCTTGCTGGTTAAAACGCAGTCAAATTCTCTTTCACTCACCCTGGCCCCGACTGTATTATATTTTGTTTACTTTCTCTTAAGTAGCAGTTAAAACATAACCCTCCTCAGGACATGAGGTTTGCTCAAGTTAAACAAATAAATTTGTTTGCTGAAACAAATGAAGAACAGCATCGTGTTTTTCTTCAAGCTCGTGTTCTGTGGGTGGGTTTGTCCAACCTTCGCTGGCAGCCTGACACTGTGCTCAGAGGTTGTTGTGCTGTGCAGCCTCAGCCAAAAGACATTGGGTGCTATGGCTTGTAAAGAGACAGTGGTAGGACAAAGCCAGCCTGAGAGCCCCTTTGAAATATTATTTTCAGCTAACTACAGTCCTGCTGAAATAGCCACTGCAGTACCATGGGCAGACAGCTTTACCATTTCAGATGCTGGAGTGGCAGGAATAAAATGTCCTCTAGTTCATGCTGAAAGCGATAGAAAAATCAATGTAAACTCTGAGAGTATTAAAAAGGAGAAGAAGAAGAAGAAGGCAACCACAGTAAAAGAAAGCCATTTTCAGACTGTCTTCGCTACAAGCTTCCAGAAAACAGGATGCAGCAGCGTGTGGTGGGTAATGCTCTGCCAGCTGAAAAACGTTATGTCAAATATCCCATTAGAAATTCATTTCAAATTAAACATGATCTATATGGAAAGGCTGGAAAGACCTGGTGTCATATTCAGGCACTTCCCTGGATTTTTGTTACAAGCAGGCTGAGGCCAGGCTTCTATCCCTGAGACAGCTGTGAGAACAGGCACATAAAAAATGTAACCAAGGAAGCTGATGCACAGCTCTCATTCCTTTGCAATAGGTTTCTCTCCTCAGTTTTCTTCCCTCAGCTTTAAGTACCTGTGCAGCCAGGTGGACCTTTCAGCCGCAGCACAGCTTGCCTCAACTGCTACCTCCTTCACATTTCCAGGGGGTCTGACTTCTTTCCCAGAGCCACCTGCCAATGGGTATGCAGTGTTATTCCCGGAGACTTCTCCAGCGTTAGCTTAGTCCAGTTCTGCTCACGCTCCAATGATAACAATTGAGAGTATTCGTGCAGCTTTGCAGATGGACCAAGCAAAGAGCAGCTCCTTAAATATTTTAAATCAAAAAGATATTAAATTCAAGTTAAACACACTACTGCAGACAAAATCAGTAATACTTTCCCATCTCGATTTTCCCTTCCTATTTGATTCCTCTCGCATGGCTGCCGCAGGGACACCGACTGCAGTTGGCAGTATAACCTTACTTATGATGTGTTCAGGAACAGATGTTGTTCTTTGCATCTACCCCTCCTCTCCTACCTTTGGAGCAGAATAATGAGATACGCTGCAGCTCCCGTTCAGAACATGGTTATTAAACAGCTAGGGAAAATGATGCTGGCGTGGCAAACTGTGTTTTGCTGAATTACTACGAGACATGGTGATGAGAAAATAGATCTGCTTTGAAGGGGAAAAATGGCCTGGTTTCAGTCAAGAGCTCTTTCCTGTTACCCAGCCCAGCCCATGAGCACAGTATTAGCGTACACAGCAATTTGTGGGCTGCGCAGAGGGCAGCAATTTGTATCTAGAAGCTGCCACATCCCGCCCCTGGTGGGCTGCAGCCAGTGTCTACCTAAGGACCATACATATACATGATGAAGAATTTATGAGCTGTGATTATTGGGGATTTGTTGCTCGTTCTTATTTTCTGCTGGTCTTTAGAGAAATACAGTAAAATAATACAAACATGAAGTTTTCCTGCAGGTTCCCCTGTGCAGAATGCTGATTAAAGCACACAATGGGTGAGAGAGGATGACAGACATTTTACTGATGTCTGCATCCTACAAATACAACAACCTTCCTCGTGTCGTGTACCAGAGTCACGGGACTGAGCGGGGATAAAATCTGCCAATTGATTAGCTTACTTTGCTGGAGGTTACACGGTTCTTCAAGCATCCCCTCCTACCCTGCAGTACTTTTGTAGAACCCACAGAAGCTGCAGGCAGTCCCCACGCGCAGTCCTAAGCCACAGACTGCAAGGAGCTGAGTCTGTGGTCATCCGTCACTGGTGGGTGAGGAACTGGAGAAGTCCAGGACTTGTAATGCTGTGTCACTGAGCAGCTTTCCCTGGCAGCAGTTCTACAGTCAGCATGCCAGGAACAGGAAGACCAGTTTCTTTTCATCTTTGTGGCCCTCCTCTGGACCTGATCCAATAGCTCTGAAGGCATCAAACCACTTAAAGTTGCCAAAGCAGAAGGAGTCTCAAGGTTTTGATGGATTTACTGAAATAGATTTAGACAGGAAGAAGCACTACACAGAACAGTGAAGATTGCAGGATCGCCCAGGAAGGGAAATAGCAGCCCCAAAGTCCAACGAGGCTGTCTCACTGATGTGCTTGCAGAGAAGGAGCAGACGTAGACCTGAGTCTGGTCTAACACACTTCCATGCGGGAGCCCTCTGAGGACTTGCATGCAGAATGGGTGAGAACAGGGGCTTCTGGCTTGGTGGTTGAGAAGCTCTAATTTGTATCTGCTCTCTGTTTTTCCAAACAGCCCAGGTGAAGCAAACTCATCATCCTACATCTGAAGAGCTGAATCTCAGCTGAGTCCCCTGGCTGATGATGCCTCACCACTTTCTCACTCGCTCTCAGCGGGGCAATGCTCAGAGCGCCCTGCTGTGACAAGCAGTTGTTCATGTTGCACCTAAACACTATAATGCAGTAACGAAGCAGGAGACAAGGAAATATTTGGTTCTAGCACTCAGCTAAGTAAAAAACTGTTTTTAGCTCAGTGTCAAGACCTGCATTCAACATTTGTCCATCCCTATCTGTAGGTGCCAGACTCATTAAACTTCTGTACAGATTCTCTGCCATTTTAAATTGAACAATGATCTTAAATCATCAGCTGCCCCAGATGAGCTGCCCCAGATGAGTGCATAGATTCAGACACTCTTTGTAAATGGTAGCTTTGTGACAGCACTTCCTCTCTTGACTTTCTTTCTGACTGCTCACCTGACAAGATCCACTTAGCTAAGAGAGAGGAAAATAAGGCAACGTTTTCACACAGGCACATTCATCTGTCAGTTAAAAGTCCTGCCATGTGGACTAAAGTCAGGTTTCACTTTTGCTGCTCTAGGTGAGCTTGCATAATCAGCTTCACTCAGAGATGATGGAAAGGTGAAGCACCTGCAGTGCTGGCCCAGGTCCAGGCCTACTCCTTGTACCCATCCAGAGTCACAGCTGATCCTGCGGGTGCTCTGTCCCCAGTAAATGTCCACTCAGAACACCGTCTAGCTGTCATATAGGAACTCATATACCACCACAGAGTGGCTTGGGTTGGAAGGGACCTCAAAGATCATCTAGTTCCAACCGCCTGCTGTGGGCAGGATTGCCATCCACTATATCAGGCACCAACTCAGGCTGCCCAGGGCCCCATCCTGCCTGTCCTTGAACGCCTCCAGGGATGGGGCACCCACGGCTTCTCTGGGCAGCAGCGCCAGTGCCTCTGAGTAAATAATTTCCTCCTAACATCTAACCTAAATCTCCCCTCTTATAGTTTTGTACATTTGAACACTAAATCTGGACAGAAGGGCAGAAGCTTGTGGCAGCTGAGAAGCACAGCTTGTCGGCTGCAAGGTGCTGGGTATGCTCCGGGTAGGAGCAATACACTGCACATCACACAGGTGTGCCATCTGCATAAGGACTCTCAGTCTCTGTTTGCAAACCAATAGTTTGCAATGCAGCAAATATTCCCCGAAGCTGAGGAGAGTTATACTGAAATATTTAATAAGAGAACTCTGCTCCAAAAATCTCCTCTCCCTGCTTGAGCTGACGGAAGACACCGAGGTGTCATTGCTCATGATGGCACTCCTAGAAGATTTAAAACTGGCTGCAGAAAAACACAACAATCTTCTTTGCAGAGGAGAAACTGGCTTTGTTTAAAGTGTGCAACCCAATGTGCGCTTTTCCTTCCTAATTTCAACGTATATGAGAAAGGAAGCAAAAAAAAAAAAAAAAAAAAAAAGNTGAAAAAGGAAAAAAAAAAAAAAAAAAAAAAAAAAAGATTAAAAAGAAAATCCCTAGCCATCGTCAATGCGTTATCTTGTACAAAGGTAAAAACAAAGCACAGATTATCAAGGAATGTGAATACAATGCTCCACCACTGCCTGCTGTGTCCTCCCAGGCATGGCTCCACTGCAGCAAGGCTCGGTGCCACCAACCCTCCGAGCCCATCAGTCAGCAGCTCTGCTCCCACCTCCGCCAGCATCCGCTGCTCCCTACTGTATCTGTCATCTCCAGCAATGACCGAGAAGGAGCCTCAGGAAAAATCACTCGGGGGCATGGATGCTCAGGATGTAATAGACCTGACAGCAAGCAGCTGTGCGGGCTGGACTCATATATATTAATGGCACGTAAAACATTGGTGTATTGTCTGGGATCTCCCATGAGGCACTTTACCAGCCAGCATTTCATTGAGCATGAGCAAGAGGGAAAAATAATAACAGTTTAAGAATAACAACAACCAAAACCTAGTCCAGACAGAGAAATGACCCTGGAAAACGAAATCCGCTCCACACAGACTTCTAAATACCTTTGAGATATTGCCAGGTAATTCTACCTTCCCTCCTGCTGGGTGGCTTAACCTTGTTCCTCACTGGCAGCGGTGGCTGAGTGCTCAGTGAATAATGGGGGGCTGCTGCTATGAGCTGGGAGCGGGACAGCACACCGAGCTAATCACTGCTTGATTTTTTTTTTCTTTAATGATACACATTCTCTTATCTTTTACAAAGAGAGAAGGGACAATGACAGGAAAAGCATGAGTGGTGGGGAATAGAGAGAAAGGAAAAGGGGGTTGAGGAGACTGACCTCCCAGTGTGCTTGCCCACACCCTTGAGTCTTCAATAAAGGGGGGGAGGAAGGTGGGAGTGGGGAAGGAAGTGAGAGGAAATCAGTTCAAAAGTAACGTTCTTGAAATTCACTCCCTTCGGGCTATTTGGTGATGCTGAAGAAAAGAGAGGACACGCATACAAACAAGGAACCGTAATTTGGAATAATAATGCTCGGTGGCAGAGAAGCACTTTCTGCAGTGATGAACCAGGCAGAGCCTGATCCTAAAGGGAGTGAGATCTGCCCACAGCCCACCCAGGACATCATTAGGTCTGAAGAGAGAACAATGCTCTCTGTTTCTTTCCAAGTCACCGTGGCTGCAATCCTTCAGACCCAATGCCTTCACCTACACTGGCAGAAGCTCAGAGGAAGCAAGGAATGAATGTGCAAGGTAGCAGAAGGACGGATTTTCACAATGATTTTTTAGGTCTTAAGTGGCTGTACAGGAAAACAAACAAACAACCCCCCCCCCCCCCCCCCCCCCCCCCNCATATTTATGTATTTATGTATTTATTTATTTATTTATTTATTTATTTATTTAATAATCAGGACTCACAGGACCTATGGAATTATATTTCCCAAGTGCCGTTCATCCAGTTGTAGCTGTGAAAGAGGTGGACACTAACATTTCAACCTACAAATCTGGGCAGCTAGAAATGTATCCGATACGCATTAGTTAAGTAGCGCAAATGAAGGCCTAATCCAAAGCCACAGATATCACTGGGATCCTTTCCATGTTTTTTACTGGTTTGGAAACAGGCTCCTGATTAACATAAGCTCCTAATCCTGCAATTATACTTTGGCAAAGGTCTGTCTCCACAGAAACAACGCCAACCCTGCTGCAGTGCTCCTGGGTAGTATTTCAGGACGATTCCTGGTTTATGATCAAGACAGACCTTCATCATGACCATCAGGTTAGTAAAGATTTTGTGCAGAAGCAGAAGGGATCTGTGTCTCAGGCCTGGCCAGGGACAGGCAGGCTGCACTGCTCTGCCAGGATTCTGGCCACAACTTCAGAACAGAATTCTCCATTTCATTAAGCATCTAGCACCCTTACAATTGGCAGCAAAATTGGAAGTTTCCTTTAATTTAAGCCTATTCTGTGATTAATGCTTCTGTTCACTATTTGTGATGCTGACTTCGATTGGCAATGAACATATGAGCATAGCAGAGCAGTAGATTCTCAATTACGTTTTTCCTTTATCATCTTCCTCACACTCACTACTGTTAATCTGAACTGGGTCTGAGAAAGGCACACACCCATTTCAAAACATTCTTTCCTGGAGGCGACTCATGGTTTGGGAGGAGCCCTTATTCAAGAAATGCTCAGTCCGGAGAGAAACTAACAAACGTCCTTAAGAAGGCTTTGTGGAAATAATCTTCATTCTGGAGTTCCTCAAAACTGAGTTATATGCGCATTTCTACCTGCTTGCATATACATGGGCTCTGTAGATGGACAGAACAGCACCGATGGCATTACTGTTCACTGTCAAATATGCAGTGCTGAGGATGGGAAAGAATTCCTCCCCTCTTCTCTGACTCCCTGTAGAAGCGTTTTTAGAGAACTCAAATACGGCATGCCACATGAGATTTATTTTTGCAGCCAGGCCCTTGCCATAAACTTTCCATCGGCATTAAGACCTGAACTGCCCAGAAAGGAGCTGTTATGAGTCACGGTTCTTCACTTAGTATCATTTGTTGATAAATAGCTCATTAATGCCATAAATGTGCAACTTCCGGTTGACTTATAGGTAATGACAGTTATCTCTCAGGCCTCTTTTAGAGTCTGGAAATGATGCAGTCTTTAATACTATACTTGGAAGTCTTTCCTCTAAAAGGCCCCCCTACGTTTTTGAATCTTTCCCCTTCATTTCTGGCCACGTCCCCCTTTTGATGTAAAGTACTGGCGCCAATTGTCGGAAGATAATTCTCCCTCTCTACAAATACAGACACTGGCTATTTCAGCAGCTTTCCTTTGAGAGAAAGCTCATTCTGCCTGTTTTTTCAGCCAGGCTGACATTCAAACTGCCTTTAGACTTGTTTTCATTTACTTAATTATGTGACTTGCTTCCATTTTATAGCACGGCCTTAGGAGAAGACAGAGCCAGAAGAAAAACCCCAGAGCGGACTGCAGCTGGAAAAGTTCTCCATTGACTACTAGTATGTCTTATCCCTCCACCAGCTCTCGCTGGCAGTCACTTTTCCCTCCTGCTCTTTTAGTCCTTCATCAGGTGAGCCTGGCAGCAACAATGCCAATTAGTGAAGATTACCGCAGTACTTTTTCTCACAGCGTTCAGGAAGGAAAAAGAAAAAAAGTAAAATACATCAGCCGAGGGTTAGCAGCCAGCCTGTACTTTCTTATCTTATTGTGCACCACAAATAGCAATCTATACTTACGTTCTGCTGCTCAGCAACAATTTACAGCTTTCATCTCTGTCTCGCAGCAAAGATGAGTGTCACTTAGTGCCTTTGTCCCATTCTCCAAATGAGACCACCAGATCCCCGTTTTAAAAGCCCAGACCATCCTCCTCCCTTGTCTTGACAGCCATCTTGTTGCCCCCATTCCTGTGCATTGTGCACACACCTATCCGCCTTCTTTCTCTTCACAGCTCCTAAGACAAGTCCTTGACAAATTAATCAGTGCCTTGTCCTTTCTGCACAAGTGACTGTCAGTGAAGCAGATGGTGCTGTCCCTTACAATGCCTTGTGTCTTCCATCTCTCTCTGAGCCCATGCCCTCCAGTTTCCTGACAGGGGCTGCTGGATGGCTAATTTTTCACTTATTTTTTTCAATACTCACGATATCAGACAGTTACTACAGGACGCTCACCTGGTCACAGAGACAACTATACACCAGAGTTGAAAGAAGTATGCAAATGAAGAGAAACGCATCAAGAACTCAGTCCTCCTTCAAAGCCTGAGGGACAATTAACAATCCTTGGCATAGGAAGATTCTCAGATCATAAGAATTCAGGTAAATAGGACTGAAGAAAACTAGCACGTGCCTACGGCCCTGACTCAAGCAGGTTTGAGTTGTACCGTGAAGGAACCGTCACCCTTCCCTGAAATGGCCTTGTTGTCTACTTGAGCCTCATAAATCTGCAGATCATACAGCTTAACCACCTGAACTGCCCCACAGCTACTAAGAATTTCCCATTTCACCAGGAATCCAGTAGCTGTGGTAAACCCACACGCTCTGGCCTTCACAGAGCACAGAGGAGCCTCTGGAACACCACTCCACTGAGACCACCTGCCCTGCATCAGACAACCAGCTTATTTATTGCACTGTTATCAGACATTACAGCCATCAAAAGAACCGTGTAGGAAAGACTCATTACTAATGCTCCTAGCTTAGGCTGATGAATCAATATCCATGATAACATCAATGTCATTCATGAATGAGATTTCTGCTGCGGTGCATCGAGAAGCAGCAGCGAAATGGCACTGTGAACTCAGCGTGTTACTGAAACACCTACCTGAGCAGGCAAGGAAGAATGGAATAAACCAAAGTATTTCTTTCACGTGACCTTGAGCACAAAAGGGCGTATACTATGTATAAAGCATGCATCCATTAAACATGCTGATGTTGCTGCAACATTGCTGCATACGTAGAAAGGGCTTCCGCCATCTTTCCTCCCTCCAGGAACTTGGCTAATTTGACATTTCTAAGCTCTGTGATCCTGAAGGACACTGATATACCACGCAGGGTGAGCTGAGACTCACTGCTGATGTAACAGCCATAGTGCCCTGGTTCATCTCCAGAGACAGAGACAGCCCAAGGCTTTTCCGCTGCATAAGCATAACTGAACTCAGGGACAAGAAAGCTGAGAGAGAGCCAGAAACAGCCACGGTGAGTCCTGATTACAGAAAGGATGCGCTTCTCCTTTTTTGAATGTAGACCGATGGCTGCTCCCTCAAACACTCCAGCTCCTCTTTCTGTATCTGTGACCAGTCTTACTAAAAGGAACTCGGTGTTGTGGGCTTTTTCTTTTTATGAGCATCATCCTGTCAAAGATGGTTTCGGCAGCACTTGCCACGCTCCCAAGTTCTTCCCGCAGACACACCTTTATGTTGTATCTAAGAGCCTCGATGCTCTCTCCATACGAACCAGATTTCATTTCACTCCTTCATCTATTTCCTGCAGTTCAAGAGGTCTGGAGTCATTCACAGTGTGAGACAGGGACAAATTCAAATGCCTAGGGCCAGACCCATTTGGATTTGAACATAAATATAAATCACCTCTGTTTCTGTTTTTATTTGCTGCCCTAAGCTAGTCATTAACACATTGAAAACAATCTGGGTGCAATGATTTTCTCCTGATTCAGCTCCCTTCCCCTGCAATCAGCGCTCCAGGAGAACATATGGGCTTCTTCTGTCACTTGGTTCCTGATTTACACCAGTGTAAATTTACAGAAGTCAACACAATTCCTCAGGAGCCACGTTGGGTTATACTGCATGTGAAGAACTGCTGAAATCAAATAAGCCCCTGTGCTACAAGGGGTTGCTCCTGGTGCAAATACCCCAAACGCCTGACTTGGGCAGGGCAGACACCTCTGTCCCACTGTGCCGGCGGCTGAGGGCTGAGATCTCGCTTCCGTGTATGAGGGCTTCAACTCTCAAGTGGCCACTGAGTGCTTGAGAAAGCTGAACGCTGCAGCTAACTGGGGAGAAAGAGCTTGGAGAGGCCCTTTTTCGGTTTTTGAGCGGTGCGCGTAAATGTGTGTGCCTGTGTTTGGGGTTGGAAGGTTAGGTGTTTTTCAGAGTATGTTGTGGAAGGAAGAAATTACCAAGTGAACAACAAAGAGAAAAGGCTATGCAAGACAAGCACCCTGTAGGTTGAGATGCAGGTTAGTCAGTGCTGTTCTGGACCACATCTTCTCATCTAGCATTCATTATCAGTGCTAATTCAGATTTCAGCTGCACGGGCAGTCAGTTCAAACAGTCTCCGGCTGGGATTTCTGCCAAGCTCCTCCTTTGGAATCAATTCCTACTCTGCTTCCCTGTTTACACCAAGTTTTTTTTGTACACATCTCCGACTGCCAGCAGATCCAAGTCAGTTAAAGAGGCAAAGAGGGCACAGTCTTTCCTCCCTTATCTACAGTTCTCATTCTACCATCATTACTGTTTCAAAAGTGTTTCATTTCCGGTTTTGTCCTGTCAAACATTCTGGAAAAACACTCGTATGGTTTTTCTGATATCTCCACCATTTTTTTCTTTGTAAACTGGTACAAACAACACAGCTAATCCTTAGAATTTCCAAATCAATCATCTCCATTCAGATTCCTTCAAAAATCAGAATATTCTTTGCAGCTGATACCTGCGCTTTCTTATTACTGATTCTCTGTTTCGTAAGCCTCCCTGGATAAAAAGAAATCTCTCTCTCTCCAGAGCTGCTTCCATCTAATTAGGTGAGGGAAAGCACACGAGATCTGAAATTCGCCTAGAACAATGGGAGAAGGACATATTTTTGGAAAACACAGTATTCAGATGAGTTTTGTGAAAACATGAGGAATGGGTAAGCCAGGAAAGGAATGATTTAGGCTCGTAAATTCTGTTTGAATGGAACACGGGAGATCTGCACGGTTCTTCATACCTCCCCACCTCATCAAACCAGTTCTATGCTTGGAGGCACTTTTCTGATGAGTCAGGAAGGAGAGAGAATATAAGCACAGTCTTAAAGGGGGCAAGCCACATCCACTACTTGTGTCTGGGCTTCAGAGGCAGGTAGCCTGTATCTGCTTATGGCTGCCACAGTGAAGAGGCAGCAAAATGGCGTGGGTGCTGCACTTCAGCCAAAGACCAGTGGAGCAGGGAGTATGTCCCAAGAGCCACTGGAAACAGTTTCTCCCTTGGAAAAGGCATCACAGCATCTTTGCTAACTGCTCAGAGCAGAAAGGACACTGATTTGTACCGCCCAAGCCAACCGATCTCAAGGGGGATGAGCAGACAAGGTTACAGTTAGAGGTGTCTCAGAGTGATTTCCTGAGCCAGGCTTTTGGCAGGTGAAAATCAGCAAGGCTCCTGTGAAGCCAATCGATGCTTATTGACACAAGCTGCAGAGCCAACTGGCCCTCTCTGAGAGAAGGTCCTGACTACCACTTTTCCCAGAGGAAAGCTGGGTTTGCTAATGATTACAAATCTAAGTCATTGTGATTGAGACTTTGTAAACTGTAAACAAAATCTGATTTACTAATCATCAGCCCCCTACTGACCTTATTGAAATCTCCTCCTGGTTAAAAATCAATTTTCCATTTTTTAAAGCAGAATATTTAATTATCATCCGTATTGATTTAAAAGTATCTCAAATCGCACTGATGTTACTCAGAGAAGATACAAGACAGGCATGACAGTACCTGCAGGACGCACTCTCACACTGTGCATCCATTTCTGACCAGGCAGGTTATCCTGAAGGGCTTCTCATGAAATGCTACATAGCACGTATTTTATCCCAGGGGACGTCTTCTTGAGCTGTAATTACAGCTGTGCTAAGAAGTTATTCATCTCCTTTCTGGATGTTACCTTCAGGGACAGGGAGAAACAGACAGTTGAAAGCTTTGGGCCGATGCCCTGTCCTAGCATGCTTTTTTTTTCTCTCTCTCTCTCTTTTCTTTCGATGATTTTACATGGCGTGGTCATTACCTTCCCAAATGGATGCACTGATATCAAGCGAGAAAAAAATATCTAAGAACGAACAGTTTGTACCTACCTAATGTGATAACTGTGCAAAATCCACTTGAACCAAGTCAGTCCATTTCGTTTCCATACATCTACACGCTTATTGGCTTGTCAACTGAAAACCAGACAAATGCTCTCAACCGAGAAGCCTGTTGATGACTGCCTTAGAGATACTTTAAGTGAAAATGAGACCTGCTTTCCTTATGCATTTCTAGCTAAATATGCAGTACCTTAATTTTATAGGTAACCAGGGAAGACTGTCTAGCTCCCTAGGATAAAAGGAATCTTCTTTCATATAATACTAAGCAGCCAGGAAAGGAACTGTTTTCTCAGTAAATTGTATCTGGCTACAGAAAGGCTTGCTGCTGGTCTAACTGCAGGGATGGTAAAAGCATAGATCACAACATGAAACGCTGATGAGAATAAGCAGAACGTATCTGAGGTATGAGCACATGTATACTCAATTCAAAATACCAGAAAATAAGTGATAAAGCTTGTAAATCTGCTGCTTTGGAATTTCTGCTTTGGAAATTATCATCTGCGGAAGATAAGTGGAGGGAAAATGATAATAACTGTCCACCTCGAGATTCCTTGAAGTTACTCCCTCTGGACTTGGCAGGAGAAGACTGTACGTGGCAGACGAGGTATCAGGAACACTCACAACTCTGTAGAGAACAATTGCTACTTCAAGCAGCCCTTCAGAGCTAATAAGGAATAGGAGCACTCAGGAGAGCTCCTCTTTGCCCGAAAGACAGCTGCGCATTTTATTTGCCGCCCAAAACCTAGCAACCGTACTCCCAACTCCTGAGCATCCCTTCTTCCTCCGGCAATTCCCTCGCCCTCCACACCTGAAGCAAGAAACCGAACTTCTCACACACACTTGCTAAATCGCTTAGAGTCAAGCATTACACAATTTTTACAAAAGCATTTGAATCCCCATATACCTTTTTCAGGCAAAATTCTGTGTATGTATTTAAGAACCCATCAGCAGGGCAGATGAAACAAAAAGATAAACATTTTGACAGTCTAAAGGACCTGTGACAGATGCATAAACAGTCAGCAGATCTGCATGAGCAAAGCCTGATCCTGCACCTTGAGCATGTGCAGGAGACAATGCCATCGCTCCTTCTGTATCCTGTTCTCCTCACACTTTTTGGGGAGCTTCCCTCGGGGTCTGAGCTGCTCATACCTAGTGGCTCTTGAGAGCCAGCATGGTCAGCTCTGTCCTTACGTGGAGCAGAGTAGGGGAAGGGGAGATGCAGCGTGCTCCCCAAGTATACAACCCGTCAAGTCAGTTCTGTTTTACGAGATAAGTATGCCTGACACTATTTTTTTTAGCAATCAATATTGACTTAAGGAGTGACAATAGTTCTTCCAGGGCCTTTAAAGTTTATCGTACCACTGTGATACTAATCTCTCTTACTCTCCTAATGAAACTAAATTGCTTCCCTTGAAGGATCAATCTTTTGGGCGTGATTCTGATCTCATTCATGCTGCTTTAGTCCGTTGCCTCCAGCAGAGAGCTGCTTTACACCCGCCATCAGAATAAGCCTCTTTCCATTCACAGCAAGCACTGTGCACGTGGCACCACTGGTGCCCAAGTGCCTGGGAATACAGCGGACGTACTCTGAGAGCCTTTCAGTTCTTTGAACTTCTCTATTGTATAGCTTCTGCTCACATAAGACAGAAAATGAAAGCCCAGCGCTCTTGTGCAGAGTAACCAAGCAACAGGGCACAGCAGGGAGACCCAGCTATCTGGTGCTAATCACACCCCAGGGAGGGAAGGCTCATGAATGAAGTACCGTTTTAACATTTATCATATTTCTTTTCATTTAAAGGTAAAAATAAATTATTGCTATAAACCGCTTTGATCCCTGGAAAATGCCTTCTGACACGAAATCCACTCCATCTGGCTCTCGGAGATTAGCATACTGCATACCCAGCTGCCACTCAAAGCACTCAGCCCGAAGCAGTGGATCACCAGCACTTCTCAAACCTCACAGCCTACAGCCACCTTCTCTTAGACCTGATCTTTGCCATGAGGTCATTTCCATACATCGCCCTGGCAATGAGTCCCACGAGGCTCCAGCGGGTGGCCAGAGAGCTCCTTGCTGCCTCAACGCAGGGTGTAGGACTGAGGGGAGGCTGCCCTTATGCCCACAAGGACTCCAAGCTTCAACGTCCCCAAGCAGTAATTAAAATGACAACATGTAATTTTCAGCAGCCTGCTAAGAGCTGCATTTCAGCTCTGCTGGAAATTGGAGCAGACCAGAATTTCCATAGCAGGATACAAACCTACATGTCCCTCTCCATCCCCCAAAGGAGGTGCAAGTAAAAATGTGTGTTAAAGTGCTAAATGCAGCCCAAGCAGCTCTGTGCTCAGCTCACATCGCGCTCCCTGTCTTCTCATCACATAAGTCAGATCTGTGAGGAACTCTGGGAAATGACCACCTTGCTCATCTCAATGGCATTATCAGCAAAGTAACATCAGGCAACAGCAACGGCAGTTGACAGCATCAGGCCCTGAAACACTCCAATTAGTGCCATTATTCAGAAATTAGCCTTTCTGTGGACCGACATATTGTACAAATGAATTTATTTTTCCAATTTGTCCTGCCCCAAGACAGGGGCTAAACGGACTAGTTGTCTCTTAGTTCACCTGCAGGACTGCTCATGTGGGTTCCGCACTGGTTTCTTTAGTTCACTGCAGCATGGCAGTATGAAGAGGCAAAGCATCAGCACTGGTGCTGAACCTACAACCATTGATCAAGGTCCCTCAGTGACCAAACACTAGCTGCAGCAGATGGCAGCAATGTGAAGAGGAGGTATTCATCTCTGAAGTCAGTTATAAGACAGGAATGCCTACTGTCAAGCACGTCTGTACGTGAGCCAAAAGGTTTATTGCATAGGCAATGCCAGAAGACAATTATGACAATTAGGCAGTCATTTTGACCTGTTTTAAATGGACTAATAGCAGGGATTATCATCACTTTGTATTTTGTTCCAGTGATGATCTGGATCTGCCTGCACTGAGGATTCTGCACAAGCTGTGCAAGCACGGAGACCATTTCTGTCTAGCGTGGCATGCTGCTGAGCTACGGGACAGGGACAAAGAACAGCAAGGCTGGCAGAGAGCAAAGGGACCACCCCAGGCTCACTGTAGCTGATGCTCAAAAACTGGTAGCACAGCTATACGCAAGGATGTTCATTTTCATCACCACATAAATAATGCTATAATATTAGCAGTTTGTGGTTTCTGCTTCATCTCCGCGCCTCATTTCTCATGGCATGTGGAGTAAGGGAATTCAGAAGGAAATGTAATTATGCTTCCCAAATCCAATCCTGCACAGCTAAGCCAGAGCTGAGCTCTAGTGCTGGGAGGCAGGCTTCTCTGTGTCAGCAGTGGGTTCGCCTGAGTATAAATGCCTGGAAGAAGAAAGTAGCGCTCATCAGAACCAAGAAGGGAACGAGCCACTGAAGTCAGAGACTGTTCAAATGAGTAAAAACAGTATTTGGTGCTTTATTTAAAGCCAAGAGGAAGTAAGATTTTCACTTGGAGAACGGCGCAAGAAAACCAAGCTTAGTACTGGGAAAAAAGTCTAGAAGGTTCAAAGAAGACTGCAAAAGCTGAGATGTTCTGTAAGGGAGGCAGCTCCTCCCTGATCCACCGTGTGGCTGAGGGGAGCACAGGGTGCTCATGCCTGCCTGACAATGTGATTCCAACACTAAAGTCACTAATCAACTGCTACGTACGTATTTTTTGCTCTGTTAATTCTCAGCAGCTCTGTTGCTTGAAATTCCAGAACGCGGGGACACCTGGAATTTAAAGAATCTTTATTTTTCTTCCGTCTCTACCTGTCTTCCTAGCTTCAGCCAAATGATCTTTACTTGCTACTTAGCAAAAGAAAAAAAAAAAAGTTACATCCAGTTAAATGGAGGCTAAGAGCATGGCAATGAGTCATAAGGTCTCGTTAGTCAGTTGTTGCTCTAGACAAAAACAATTGCTTCCCACAGAGAGCAGAGGGGGCTAGGACCAGAAATGCAGGAGACATGAGCCCAGGTCTCGCTCTGCTTGTTGATCACCACTCAAAGGCCCAGCCACAGCCCCTGGGCCCATGAGAGCTCTGGGCAGAAATGAGCACCAGGACAAGCAATGGAGAACGCACACCAAAACTGCTGATGATCTTTTGGACTGACTACATGGAAAAACAAATGAAAATACGAAGGGCAGCAGCAAATCTTGGCCTAGGAAAGCCTCTTTTGTAAATTCCTTGCAACCTTCCCAGTAAAATATTTAAACAAACTCAGTTGATTGCAATGATTAAAGCCCTACAAGTGAACAACATCTAGCTCTAGCTGCCTAACTAGAACAGCTAGAGACCAACAGTTGAGAATTCTCCTACTCTCCTGTCCTTCGGGATCAGCCTTAGCAGCATTTCAAGGGTTTTACAGGCTGTACTTGCCATTCTCAAAAGAAAAGATGAGAGAAAGCCGGTCTATCGCTCTGAGCGTTAACCAGAGATTTGGGAATTCTAATTAACATTGATAAACTGAACTGAGTGTCCTAAACCTTGAGAGGCCATACTAAGTCTCCCTACCAAGGCACAGAGGGACATAGTGAAAAAGACCACAGACCACACAAGCAGGAATGCAGTAAGGGTAAAATTTTTCAAGTGAATTAGGAGAACATACCAGTAAGAATTAATACACATGGTGCTGCTTCCCAGCACTGACATACCATGTCCACCACAAATGCCTCAGGGCACAAAATGACGCTAAAGGTTTGCCAACATGAACCATTCCTTCATCCTTCCAGATTTCTCCCCAGAACACTGCAGCTTCCACTGATTCACCGCAGAGCTCTCCAGAAAGGATCAGTGCTTTCTGGGGCTTCGAACACAAAGCCTGGCTTGTTCCCCTGCAGGAAGCTCCTCTGCCATCACTACTTACGGGATTCTTCATGAAGCCTGCTTTAGGTCGGTATTACGTGGACCTTGCTTTCTATATTGCGATTAAATTTAGCTGAGCTGAGTGCCTGTCAGTAAATCAAGAGGAAAATCCTGGGAGTGCCTAGGCACAGTCTTTGATTTTTCAGATTGTCCAGCTCATCTTTATGGATACACAAAGTTGCAAAGCATAAATCATTAATATCCAATTTGGGGAAGTCACTGGGATGTAACTGCTGTGTAGGCAAATGAAAATATAAAGCTATCAGTGATATATTAATTTTATAGTGCTCCATATGAAGCAGTAGTTTGTAGATGCGAAACTTCCTTGCCTAGAGGGGCAGCTTTACTTTTATCTAGATTAATTCCTAAGAAAAGCCTAATACTATCTGACATTTTTCAGATCAAAGTAATTTGCTTATTTGGAAGATGGAAGACAGCTTTGTAGTAGTAGTAAGTGAAAAGGCAGCCCGAGGAACTGAGGTACAAAATCCAACTGCTCCTCACGTCACTTGGAGTTTCTCTGAAGAGCACTGTCACTTAAACCCTGCCATTCACTATCTCAGATATCACTCATGGTTTTTGGAGGGCACAGGAAAAATACAACAGAACACACTGAAAATATTAATCTTCTTGCTTTACGGGCCATTTTCCCTGGCAATCATTGGTCTTTTTTGAGGATGAGGGTAGCAAAGATTTTCAGGCTGAGACTGATCCCATACGAACAAATATCTCAGCGCAGAGAACAGCTAGAGATACCAAGAGAAGCCTTGCTTGGTTTACATCACATGAATCTGCACAGGGATGGGTCAGTCAGTGTCTTACTGAATAGGAAAATTAAAGTTTCTCCAAGGAAACATGAGCTGAAATGTGACTGGGCTTTTTGCTTTTAATTTCCTAGTGTTTGCCATCAGTTATTTGATGTTCTGAATTCTTATTTAAACTCTGTTTAACAAATAGAGATCAACAGTAAAAAAAT
This sequence comes from Syrmaticus mikado, assembly GCA_003435085.1. NCBI lineage: Eukaryota > Metazoa > Chordata > Aves > Galliformes > Phasianidae > Syrmaticus > Syrmaticus mikado. The sequence goes on along the minus strand of QGNR01000061.1, from coordinate 4,592,688 downwards.
TAAAAGTTCAAAATGAACACACAAGCTCCTGTAGAAATCTCATCTGTACATCTTTATCTATACGGATCATAGCTATTGGCACAACCTGATGTTGTCATAAAAAATACCTCCCAACTGAAGGAAGGCTTTTGTTTCCTAGTTTCTCCTGAAATGTCTGGAAAAGAGAATTACTCTTTGTTGATGTTGTTGTTCTTTTGTTTTGTTTTCTCACCCAAAAGACATTGCAGAGGGCAGCTGCTTCCTTCCAAATCTTCACCATAGAATGGCCCGCGTTGAAAAGGACCACAATGATCATCTGGTTTCAACCCCCCTGCTACGTGCAGGGTCGCCAACCAGCAGACCAGGCTGCCCAGAGCGACACCCAGCCTGGCCTTGAATGCCTCCAGGGATGGGACATTCACAACCTCCTTGGGCAACCTGTTCCAGTGCATCACCACCCTCTCTGTGACCATGCACCATGTTGCTATGTAAGAATATTTCAGGACTGCTTTGAACAGATTTATATACATCATCCAAATACAGATGCTTTGCTCACAGCCTCCAGTGGAGAAGTGTGTCCGTAACATCTCTTGGTCCACCCAAAGAAGTCATTCCAATCAAAAGTTCTCACAGAGACATCTTAATACAAAATGCTGCGTTTCTTTGGGCCATGTTTACTCCTTTCAGTACCTTTAATTTAATGCTGTTTGATTAATGTATACTTGATTTTGCATAAGATGCCCAGAAAGTCTGTCCCAATATTGAAAATGAGCTATCATGCCAATTCAGAGTCAGAATCTAGGGTAGTCTGGATGTATTGTGGCAGAGAGGAGTGGTGGGAAAAAAAATAAAATAAAACTCAGATCCCAAATGAAAGTAGCTCACTGATTACAAAAAAAAAAAAAAAAAAAAAAAAAAAAAAAAAAAAAAAAACACCAAACACTCAGCTTCATAAGTAGATTTGTAACATATCTGCATGCAAATCTATTTCCAAAATAATCCTAACCATAAAAAGTTTCCATCTGTTTCCGTTCCCTGCAGATCCAATTAGTTCTTCTCTGTTACTAAGATAACCACTTTTCAGTTATATCAAATCAATAAAGGTTTATTACCATTCAGTGCTTCCCTTTTGATTCCATGGCATCTACTTCAAGCAGATACTTTCCTCCTCTGAATTCTCTGCCCCTAATGTACATCAAGAGAATAAACTAAAATCTTGACTTTCTTGTTCGATAAAGTAGGCAAAACTTAACATCGTTTGATAAATACTGGTTTATGCATAAACACTGCAACCAATAGGACCCATTTAGAAAGCATTAGCCAGCATACATAAAACACAAGAAATTTCTGTTGTGGCTTTCCACATAATAAAGCTAGAGAAGCTGGTGTTTACGAATGTGTTGTTCCGGTCATTAATTCCCTGTACATCACCAGAAGGCATTATTGTGTCTGAAAAAAGTATCTATCTTCTTTACTTAAATGAGACTTAGCAGTCTTGACCATCTTCTGCAAAAGAATGGCACTTTCCCTTCTTGCTTTCCAAACAGCTTGGTATCTCCCATGAAATCCACTGTCTATAATGGGAGAACACTTTGTTATCAGCTGCTTTTCTCTGTCTACGTGCCACTTGTTCTTGTTTTCCTTCACCTTACTTCCCTCCCACTATTTTCTCAGGCCACTAGGAAGGAAGAGGATTAGCCCAAAAGAACTCTCACGGCATGAACAGACTGTATCTTGGCCTGTGATGTGAAGAGTTATATTTCTATGTTCCTCTTCAATAACTTTAGGAATTCCTTGCACCAGCTCCCCCACAGCCCAGTGCAGCACTGCCCAGACAAGCCAACCCTGGACTGAGATCAGAAAATGCTTTTTCCCGTCTCAATCCTCTCACCAACTGCCGCGTGTTCATGAGCTCTTCACCCTGAGTTACTCTCAAAAGGGGAAATGAGGGACAGACAAAAAGGATGAGCATCTCTTCGTCTTTCTCTCTGCAGGTATGCACAGCTCACGGGAATGATTGCAAACAGAAAGCTGTAGACAGCACTCCATCCAACTCAGGACAGGAAGAATAGCTCACAGTGGAACTATGCAAGATGTTGATGGGCTTTAGAAGTTCAGCTTAATGGTGGCTTTTACATAACAACCAGCAGGTAGAAAACAGGAATTCTTTCCTAGGCTTTTCTCACTAGAATTCAGACAAAAATAAGTATTATCCACAGGCATGCTATTTACACTGCCTAGGTGCCTCTGTTAATTTCCAGTTAGCCAGTACATCCTAGTAGGAATTTTTTTATTTAGGTTACTGCCTGACAAATTTCTATGACAATGAAATCTTGTGGTCTATGTGACTTATTAGTAAGTTCTCAAAAACTGGAAAGGTTTAAAAATAAATCATCCAGTAGCTAAGAACTTACTTTCTTTTAAGTTCTTGTTTCAGAAGAATAAAAGTCAGATTTATCTTACATTAATACTGGAAGCTTCATATTTCACTAAAAGTACCAAGTTCTTCCAGGGAGCTGCCACGTGATGATTTTCCTTGAGATGGTCACATTTAAGCAGAGCCACTCAACCATCCCCAAAACTATTTCATGAAGCATTATTGTTAACCATCACACAGCAAAAGCGTAAAGAAACCTACTCTGGCACACAAAGAACCCCATTTTGGAAAAGCCTCCATAACAGCTATTTAGCAATGCAGTGAATGCCAAAAGAGTACATACCAGTACCTAATTGTGGAGCAGTCACACTTACCACTAGATTAATGCTTCCTCTGAAGGTCACTGTGCCTTTTCCTCTCCCCTCCCTTACTGTCTGTCATTTACATTGGCTTTAAATTAATTTAAGGCAAATTGAAGATGCAATGAAATAAAAAATAAACAAAGACAATCCAGATTCTATTTCACTTGCACAGAAAGTAACTAACCAAGCCATCCACAAGACATGACCTTGTTTGTCTTATTCGTTTCTCTAACTTTGTCTCACTTAAGGAGTATGAAAATCAAATTCTTTTTGCCCGGTAATGAATAACTAACACCAGAAACCCTATGAGGGCTGGGAACATCAAGGGAAATTGAGAGTGGATGGCATGAATTTCCCTAGTGGAAAAGCAAATCAGTGACTCATTCCAACCGTCACCTGAGACCCCAATGTTCAGGCCAGTGACAAACCTTCTCACTCTCTCTTCCAGATAAGCTCGTTTGTGACAAAATCCTCATTGCCCTTCTGTTAACCTTGAGCTGGCAGCCCACCATTGTAATTCTGGTAGGCGTCCTCGTATGGACATCCCCTTCACCTCTCGTCGTGTCCCTAAAAACAAATCCTGGTTGCTGCACAACAATCATATCATTATGTCCTTTCATAACTAATACTAATTCTGGCATTATTTCTGTGATGTTATCTGTGAAAAAATAGGAAATAGTAAAGAAAAAAAAAAATCAACCATTTGCCTCACAGACAAAAATGAGAGGACATATATCTCCAGTGCATACAGCAGGAGATTTCCAAACATAACTGAGCAAACCAGTCACAGTGTGGACCAGACTGTTTGCAGGTTAAAGCCCTACTGCGTTCCATGAAACCAAGATGCTGATTTTAGCAGTATCCATGTCAGTGAACTTCACAGGTTCAGATGAGAACAGCTGTTTCTCAGAGCCACAGGTATTTGAGATTGCAAAGAGCATTTTCTAAGTCCCAGTGCTTTACAGCTCACAGCCAACCAGTGGCAGGGCTGTGCTTACAAGAGGCGGAGTCCAAGTTTCAGGCTGTCCTGGGAAGACCCTTCAAGCCCAGCTCTGCCTCGAGAAAGAAACTGAAATCCTGATGTGACGCCCAGGAGCTGTTTAAGTCGCACATGCTGAGCTGCTAGGTTTGCTCTGGAGTTGCTGAGCAGTGCTGGGAGGAAACTCCTCAGTCACACATCGGGCAACATCCTGAGTTTCTCTCTCAGCATGGAGATGCTGCTGCCCAGGGCCAGATCTCTAACCCACAGAGCTGTCTCCAGAAACATCAGTCTGAGCAAAGAAAGGCCAATAAGCATTGCTCTGATCATATGTTAATCTTGCTTGTCCAATTTAAAGAGGATATGCAGGTGGGGTCAAGCTTGATCACCTCACTCATTTCCGCTGGTGATTGGGCTTCCCCTTTCTCCACAGCACGCCATACTCCAAAGATCAGTTTCTTCTGCCTGGTTGATGAACACAGACCTTACTTCCTCCCTGTGCTCCAAGAAAGTGAAAGGAAGAGAGGACTGGCCACAAAGCACAGCTTTCTCCAGAGCTGTCCCCTGTTCAGGGCCGTTCCCCCGCCACACTGCTCAGTAAGTGGGCAGAACTGGTTGCACTCCTTGAACAGCCCTATGCCTTCACTGACACAAATAGGCCCACAACTTCAATAATAAGCAGCAGAGCTCAGGCTGGTCTTAACTTAAAACTAAGCTTCTTTTTAGGAATAAACTCAATGTTGTGCAGCTGCTCAAAGCCCTCGAAAAGCTCACCCTACTTGCTTTCATTTCCTGCTTGCTTACTATGCTTGCCTGCCAACTTCAAGAAAACACATTCCCTACTTAGTCTACCGTTTGCAGTTCAGGATCAGAGACTATATTTTCCATCCACCTATTTACGTATTTATGTTTTTTCAGGTTTCCTCTGTTGTTCCTGCACTCTAGGAAGCTGGGAACGCTTTCAGTGGAGCTCCCAGCCCAAAATAAGCAGCCAGGTTACAGAGATGCTAACACGCTTTGAAATTTGGATTACCGATACATCCTTTAAAAGGGTTTCTGTGCTTCTCAGATTTCTGTCATGATGAATTTAATATTCCTTTGATACCACGATTGAATAGATAGCCAGTGTTGGAATCAAGGACGGATACAGAGTTCAGTGTAAAGAGAGAGGAGGTGGAAGAGGCTGTGCAGACACAAGCAACATGGAGTACAAAGCACGTCAAGCAACACCAGACCAGCGTACCTACTGATACACTGCAGAGGTCTAAAACCTCCTCTTTGCCAGCCTCACTTCTCTACTGATCTGTCTAGTGTTTTAAGATATACTCTTCTCATGAGCTCCATGAGTAATGTTAGCAACCTTTGCAGAAGACTGCAAAGTAAGAATCTAAGCCATCTCTGCAGTCATCTTAATAAAAGAAGGATTAACATGAGGTCCAGGAGGAGCCATTACACAGGGTTCAGTGGCTATATATGAAAATGCCAAAGCTCTGTTGTCCCCTTCCTTCAACCTGTAAAAGCAGATGCAAGTAATATTGTGGCAGGCTGCTACCCACCTTAGATATCTTCTTGATTGCTGCAAGATCCCAACGCTGCACCCCAAGCAAAGCGTAATGTAATATGTATGTACTATACGCACGCACAGTATCTAATTATAGTAACAATTCTCATTAATACTTTCAGACTCTATAGGTTATTTTCCTTAGAATACTGCTTACAAATTCCCTTCCCCTTCACCACTGTCCTCTGCTTCTGACAAGAGCTGAGAAAAGCTCCTGCTGCATGCAGAATGCTAATAGTTGCTTGAGTTATCAGTCAAAACAGATGCAGACAAAAGTAATCAGCATCATCAGAACATCTCTATGATGCAGCAAGGAGGTATTTCAAGCTCTGCTCAAATGAACTAGCTAAGAGTGAGCTACTGCCTGGGAATTACACTAATGCGATGTGACATTTGCTTAAAGCCAAGTCCTTCCGTTAATGAGTTTCAGAGTTCCCACAGCAAAGTCATAGCTACTGCTGAAGAATCAGAAAACCTGTGGATGGCAGGTCAGAATAATAGAAAGACTAAAGAAATAACAGTAAAATGCCAGGGAAAAGGAAATCGGAATGGGTGAAGTGTAACTTGCATTCAGAAGAATCCATACGGATTGCATCTCTGCAGGTGTAGCTGACTCAGTCACTCATCTGGACCAGCACTTCACTTCAGACATCTCATCTGTCCCTATGCTTCAGAGCTTCGCTTGATCAGGAAGCACTTTGCATCTTGCACTGGTTTGTTTCTGTATGCTGAAAGGGAAGACTGATAGTCTCCAACATTAGTCAATTAACGAAGCCATCCTCAAAGGGGAGCCATCTAGAGAGTCTCGCATCTATCCTGACCCTCCAAATATCTTCAGGAGTCACATGTCTGACACACTGAGCAAGATTAAAATACATTTAGTTTATTATCCTTTGTCTTCCTAAACAGTGTGTTTTGTTGTCTCAAATTAGAGCACTTGTCTTTGTCAGGGACAGTCTTTGATGGTCTGGTCTCGTCTGTGGTGATGTCCCTGCCTTGTCCCAGAACCTGTTGCATTCGTGTTTATGGATTTAAAATAAATAAATTCAAATTCATGTTGGTAGCAGCTTGTTTTGTTCAGCAGAAGTGATTGTCAAAACCACAAGCAGCTTCCAAGCTGACTGTTATAAATCCCAGCAGTCGCTGAGCCCTGCAGCTGCCCAACCCAAGCAGCCGCTCTTCCTTGGGCTCAGCCTCCCCTGCGACAGGGCTGAGGGAAGGATGAGCAGAAATAATGCTTGCTGAGCTCAATCCTCCTCTACCCATCATCACGCCCCTTGCCCTGTCTCAGCATCGGCTCTCACACGTTTGACAGCTTTTTTCTAGTCAAACACAGAAATTGTTTTTTAAAGCCATTTTAAGGACTTGAGCTCCTCAGCTACATGGAAACTTATATGACTAAGAAAAAGGTTGTTATACGTTTGGATACTATGGCTTTGGAGAGCTTAAATATTTAGCTAGACATCAAAGTACGGGAAATCCCTTTCCCCTTTCATCATTGTTCATAATAGCTTCTAATAAGCATGCATTGTAATTTCATTTCCCATTTCAAACTGGATTCTTTCAGTATGTAAGTAACATCGTGGGGTTACTGATGGGGTACGCATCTCTTGAGCCAGACTATACTATTTCATAGAAAGGCTTGGGTTGGAGTGGTCCTCAAGGATCACCAAGTTCCAACACTCTGCCACAGGCAGAGTTTCCAACTGCTAGATCAGGTACTAAATCAGGTTTCCTGGGGCCCTATCCAGCTTGGCCTCGAATACCTGCAAGGATGGGGAATCCACAACCTCTTTGGGCAGCACCTCACCATCCTCTCAGTGAAAAACTTCCCTCTGATGTCTAATCTAAATCTTCCTTCCTTTAGTTTGAAACCATTCCCCATCCTATCTATCACTATCTACCCATGTAAAAAGTTGTTTTCCCTCCTTTTCATAATCTCCCTTTAAATACTGGAAGGCCACAATGAAGCCTTTCCTACTTTTCCCTCTGTTTGACCCAGCAGGTCCTTGCCAAGCCATGCCAGTTTCCTGCCTCCTCTGCCTGCTTCCTTATCCTGAGAGATGGAGACCTCTCGCATCCTCAGAAAGGTATCCTTAAAGCTTTACTCCACTCCTTTGTCTCTAAGGACAGCTTCTCAGGATTCTCATTCGACAGTTCTTTGAACAGCCTGAACTTTGCTCAACTGATGTTCAGGGTCCTGACTCCACTCTTTGCCAGGCCCACATTCCTCAAGATCATGAGCTCAACGAGGGCAAAGTTGCTGCAGCTCAGGCTGCCTCTGATTCTAATGTCTTTACTGATTTCAGCATTGATGAGCAATGCCTCACCTCTGGCTTATCTGTCCACTACCTGAACAAGAAAGTTATCATCAGTGGTCTCCAGGAGTCTCCTGGAGTGCTTGCAGCTTACCGTGTTGTTTTCCCAGCAGATACGTGGGGGACTTCAGTCCCCCATCAGGGTGAGAGAGCCTGCAAAGCACAACACTTCTTGCAGCTGAAGAAAGAAGGCCTCATCAAAAGGCTCCCTATTTTAAAAGGTTCCTAATTTTAATAAACTGACTCTCAACCCATTCGTGACTGTTTCTCAATGGCAGCTCCGCACAGTTTATCTGCTTTTTAACATAAGGGACAACTCCCTCACTCCTCCTCCTTGCCTATTACTTCTAAAAAGCTTGTAGCCCTCAATGGTGGTGTTCCAGTTATGTGAATCATCCCACCGTGTTTCCGTAACAGCAATAAAATCGTGGTTTTCCATGTGCCCCACAGTTGCCAACTCCTCCTTCTTATTTCCCACACTGTGCACACTGGTATTTCCTTTCCTTTCCCTCTCTGAATTTACTTATGCACCTTTGTTAGTCCAGCATCACTGCCACCAAAGAAAAAGATTAATGGTTGTGGATGCCTCATCCCTGGAGGTGTTCATGGCCAGATCGGATGGGGCCCTGGACACTCTGTTCTAGAATTAAATGCGGAGGTTGGCCCTGCCCGTGGCAAGGGGGTTGCAGCTTGAGGTCCCTTATGACCCAAGCCATTCTATGATTCTATCATTAATGGATGTGTTCACTTGCAAATGTACATATGCACACATACACAGAAAAAAAAGTAAAGAAACAGTACAGAAAATAGGCATAAAATTTAGATATAAATTCACAACGAAAGAGAGAAAAACCCACTGGCCCCACCGTCCTACTTTCATCACGACTTGTAGGGTTCTTGCTTTGAATGTAAGCTGCCACCAAGCTTTCTGCATATGGAGATTTGGAGCCCATCAGCTAAATCTATGGTGATATGAAAGACAGGTAAAAACAGGTCTGGTTCTGGATGACAAATGCATTATATTTGAAAATAAAGCATTTGTAAAATATATGATGTTGCTGCTTCCGACCCTGCTTACAGTGGCACAAAACTGTANGCTCTGCCTACTGGAAGGGCTCCAGCAGCCATGCTCCCTACCAGGTGCTGCAGACTTGGCTGACTTGCAGGAACATGACAGATGACTTTATTTTGCCAGGGAACGCTAAGGAAACATCTTTATAGGCCCTGAGGCACCTTAAGCACTAGGACTTGCCTCCAGCCAAGCAGGCAAAAGTCCTTCCAATTATACAGCTCTCCATTTAGTTTTCTCTTCCCCCCATGATAAAAGAGCAACTGGGAAATGCCCTATCACTTCAAAGGAACAGTTGCTCTTTATGCCAGGTGCATTAATGATTAATTCATTAATTAGTTATTCACACAGTACTTTGAAGACATAAAGCTATAAGAGCTTAAGGAGATTTGTAACTATAAAGTTTAATATAGAGGCAAAACCAGTTGCAGCCCGTTTAGCGCTCACCAAATGCTTCTGCCTTAACTTGGTGCCACAAAGATATGTGCATTGTCCTCTGTTTGACCAGTCAGTTTGGAAGAGTACAGACACACTACAGCAGGTTATTATGCAAATCACCATCATTAAGGCAATCTGGTACAACAGGGTCCGAAAGGATTCATGACTGTGCTCTGCTGTGTCCTTCTGCACAGGAAAGGCCTGAGGAAAGTTTCCCTGAACGTTTTCCTGACCACTAAGCTTCCCGATGCAGCCTCCAACAAGTGGCACCTTCAGTGCCTTGATGATGATGTCACCAGCAGCACTTGTGGGAAGTGGGTGGAATGGCCCTTTTCTGAGCAATGTTAACTGAGCAAACCCAAAGGAGCAAATACCACGGTGAAAACTGCCCCTCATTACACTGTGATGCACCTTTAAGGGTGAAGCAGATTTCGGTTTTGCATAATTCAGAGCGAAATGCTAAAGAAGTCATATTCTGTGTCTTAGTTCCTCAGGCTCTACTTTAGGCACATTTATGCGTTTTTCAGCTCCACAGCCACAAATTTTTAAAAGTCAAAATGGGGGTGTCATTTTTTAGATGATTTTAAATCTAATCTATTAAACTACTTAAGCTGTAATCTCAGATCTTGACTATCAAGTACAATCTTCAGACAAAGTACTATTCACAGATCTCATTCAGCGGATGGCTTAAAAAAATAACTTGCATTAGCTTCCAGGAGTTCCAAAATTACTCGGGCAATTTCCAGACCAACAGAAAAAAAGGCAAAATTTGTCAGATAAATGATTCGTTGTGAATCATTCCCCTTCTTCTGCCAGAAATACAGTGCCAAATCACATGCAAGATGTGGAAAGCCCGCGTGCTGCTCGGGTTATGCTCTGATATGCAACACTGTCCATCTGACAGCTTTCCTGGGCACCAAATAAATTTAGAAATGGAGAAGAGAAAAAAACAAAGTTACAGGAGGTGACTTCTGACAAGTAAAGGAAAGAAAAAAAGAAAAATAGGTCTCCGGTGCATGTGTGTGCGTGCCAAAGACTGTCTATGTTACTTCAATATTAGCAACACCAAAAGAGATCATTAAAAAAAAAATGCTTCCCTGTTATATTTTAAATACAGGAAGGAAGAATCCACGATATTTTTGTTTCACATTTTTATCCCACTTTAATCTCACAGTTACAGTGAGGAATTAAATTATGTATACATGAAACATACGTAGCTGAAAATATCTCAGGGTAAGGAGGTATTATTTATTGCCAGTGTCAGGCAGGCTGTGTATGCAAGCCAATGAATGCACAAAAAATCCCTCAGTAAGTGCACAAAATCACACGTGCTGGTTTTGCTCTGTGGTTTCTGTTATTGGAATGCCCAGGTTGGGCATTTTCAGGTAGGTGTCAATCCACTGTCCCCAGGACACAATTCTTCCCACTGCACACAAAAACACAACTCTAAGAGCCCTGTGGTCTTTGAAGTCAGATGCAGTGAAGCAAAGTGTGCTGTGATCCTGACTGCTGATGTAGGCAGCAGTATGTCTGAAAAAGGTAGCCCATTCAACACGTATCTGTCATCTGTGGCAAAAGGCACACTAAGCCCTTCTGCCCCCGCCAAGAACACCCCATGTTCATTTTCTCTTTCCTTACAGCTGCTGCTCCTCCTCCCCAGCAGATGGCTGTTAGAAAGCTATTTTTTCCTGGCTGGTACTTCTTTTGCTACTTTGTTGCAGCTCAGTATTTATGTAAGTGGTAGACAAAAACAACGGGACCAAAACTTGCTCTAACGTCAGAAGATGTTTATATAGGGTATCCTGGAAACAGACATCTATAGCAGCTTCTTTACCCAGCTCTCTGCTGTCAGACCATCACAGTGCATAACCCTACTGATGTGACGTGAAAATTATGCTGAATTTTCACAGGTGCTCTGAAAGCCTCAGAGGTGAGGCTGGCCCCACCACCTGCTCCCTCAACTCGCCTCTCTTCTCCTCCTGCCCCTTAGAAAGAAAAAATGGAAGCGCAAATTGCTCCTGTCAAAGTAAAGAGGTTCTTTAGAGAGCAAGAGCCCTCCTAGCCATGGGAAAGGTTACATGCCAGCACTAGACAATATACCACCTGCCCAAAAGATCAAGAATTACCCTTTTCCTGTCTTAAGAAAACTCACATGCTGAAATTTAAGATACGCATTCATCCTATTTTCCTTCATATACATAATTGCCCAACTAAGTTAGGAAAGCAGGCCAAGTTGAGCGTGGCATGTTTACTGAAGTGTTCTAAAGGCAGCCTGCACTCTTTGTTCGTGTACATCCTCACGGCTCTAGCTTCCATGGAAGGGATACTTTCCCTTTTACACCAACTCAGTGTAAGTCCTCAAGTCACACAAAATGTGCTGTGGTGACTGACATTCCTGGAGAGTTAAATCACTATTAACATTCACTGCTCAGCCTAAGACTAAGTGGTAAGCGTGATATAGTTATTAAAACAGCATAGGAACTATAAAACATCATTAAACTAGAACAAGCATTAAATTCCCTGATTTTCTGCTTTTTGTCATAAGATGTTACTTTCCTTCAGAGTTGAAAAGTTTGGTAATTCTTTGAAGTCCTAACAGTCATTATTCTTAAAAAGTTCTCTTTTCTCTGCTCCCTTTTCTAATTACTTTTCATTCATGAAAAGTCAATTAAAAAGCCCACAGATTGCATTACCAGCATTTCTAACTTCTCTGGCCAGTACAAGAAAATGGTTTGAATATCGTGTCATTCTGTTTTATTATTTGCCTGTCATCCATTGTTCAGAAATTAAGGTCTGTTAAGCACAACAACTTTGAATAGCAACAACTGTGGTTATCAATCTTTCTGTCCTTATCACCCCACCTCAGCATTTGTAAGTTTGCTTTCCACTTTAATACGAACCATCAACTTTTCTCTGGCACAACATAAAACGAATCACTGACCAAAGGGGACTGGCATTCAGTATGCCAAGAAATATCACAAAGTATAAAAGGTTTTAGGACACAAGGGTTGATGAGATAGTTCCTCAGAACATTTCATTGGAAAGAAATTATTTCAGCACCGTTAGCAAGTGTAGTGAACACACTAGAGGATGTTCTCAAAATGAAACCTACCTATTCCGTTACATTTTTTTTCCCCTCACTTTCTCAAAATTCTTGTAAACCTTACATAAGATAGACCACACCACAGAAAGAAATGCTACATTTCAGGCTGAATAATGTTGAGGTTTTTGTTTCAGTGAAAAAACACAGAAAATTTTGTTTTGAGCATGTATGGAAAAGATTTGAAAATATTCCTTGATGTGTTTTGAAAGAACACCTATTATTCAGACAGACACGCAATGAGTCTTCACAGGTGTAGATAGCCTCAAGTGAACTCAAACACTCCCAGAGCACCAGTCAGTAAATACAGAAAACACGTCTGAAGGGAAGAGCTGGACAATTTCTTCCACCAAAACAAACAGCGAGATTGACTCAAAGAAGCTTTTAGGGCTCAAGAGACAAACAAGGGCTACCTCTCTGTTCAGATACAGTTAAGTGAATTGTTCTTACCAGTGGAGGTGGGGTAAGCAGAATTTTCCCGGCACATATACAATTGGGCTCTTCCAGAGGGGGCTCAGAGTGAGCGTGTTGCCTGGAGTCTTGCTGCTGGTGGCTTCAGCCCCTCCAGCACCCTGAGGAGCCTTTACAGGGTTCCTCTGGCCGCTTCATTTCAGGACAGGTGGGCACCTGACATTAGAACAAAGCCCACTTAGGACACAGCTCAATTCCTCTTCCACCCAATGCTGTTGTGGGAGCACGGGCACCTGCTGACTCCCCACGGCGCTGCAGTGCCAGGCATCACTGATAAGCTCTCTCTTCCCATAGAGCAGCACAGCATGCCTACAGTCCACAGCCTGCAGCGACAAGCTGCGCTCACAAACCAGGCTCTGCTCCCTGAGCTTTATTACCTTTTTGATGCTGTTGTTTTACTGGAGAATAATGGGGGAATTTCCTTCAGCCTGTGCGGTATTTAGGGCTTGTGTGTGCTGGCAACATCAGCTGCTAGCTGAGGCTGCCTAATTTTGTGCTGCATAATGGTCTCACAGCAGAGGAATGGGATCCACTCAGAATTCCTTGTAGTGCTCTTACAAATTTCATTTGCTTGTAAATTTAGGCAAGCAGCGGATGCACTGGATGCCAAAGTGTTCTGTGCCTGTGCCGGGCTGCTCTTACAATCAACAGCAGAGGTGCCCATTTCTGCCTGCCCGGGCTCGGTTAAAGAGAGAGAAATCAAATCTGCTCCTGCCATTATGTCCCCCAGCTCTCTGCCCAGCCATTAAACAAATGTGACTTTTATCCACAGAATAGATGCAAACCACAGGTGTAGCAGTTTCTCAGTTTCTAAAAAAACAGTTTTGCAGCCATCCCTTGGAATAGCCTCTCTTGCTTGCGAGCATGGCAGAGCAAATAAGCCAGCTGTTTTGATGATGATTTTTAGTTCCTTACAAAATGCATTTTGCTGGGCTGGCAAAACCTATGTGTGACTTGTCTCTGAGGTGCTTCTCCTTCCCTTCGTGGCTTGTCAATGTATGATTGCTTCCCCTAGGTCTGCGGGATGTATATTCACACAAAAAGGGGGGAGTGATTACTGCAATACCCTTAGTCAGAGATGCAAGGACACTCAAATCTCCCTCCCATTCATGTCTGTGTTTTCACCATCACCTGTGACAATAGCAGCTCAGGAGCTGGGAGGAAATGGAAAGAGGCAGGTGGAGCTGCAAGCCACAAGTTTTCTCCTACCCCCTTGGATACCATTTTTGTTCCAACCTCATTCTTGCCCACAGATCTACAGCCCTCACACTCAGTTATACACAAGGAGGAATCTCAGTTTCACAGGGGTTCTTAGAAACCTCAGCCTGTTGCTGTTACCTTGGAAAAGAGGCTGACACGCACCTCTCCACAACATCCTTCCTAAGGTTTTCAAACTCTGCCTCAGCCTTAGACGCGCTGGGAAAGCTCACAATCTCACAGTATCTTTAAAACCTGGCTCTTCTACCCAAACAATGATACCAAAACCAAAGGTGGCTTGAGTGACACAACCGTTTCTCCAGGAGAAGATGGGTGACGTAATTTCAGCCAATGCAACCTTACAAAGTTACATCCACTGTTGAAATGGCATTCATCTGAGGTGGGTTTTGAACTGGTGACCTACAGGTGAAAAGCTCTGCATTTCCCTACTTTGAGATATCCATTTGCTCCGCTTCAATATTTTATGTTCCCTATGGCTTTGTTGTTCATGCAACATTTAACGGATGTGCACACAGTATTGTGGATCGCAGCATATCACATATTTCTGCAGAAATAGCATAAACCGTGATCACATGGAAGATCTCCAAAAACAGTTTTACGATGCCATCAGTATTCCTTCCTATTCTCAGTCCCTTTGTGGTTATGATAATCGCTTGCTCTGGACAGCTGAAACAGGATTTGTTCAGTGTCTTATATTGGAGCCACTCTGGGTGGAAAGACAGGAATTTACTTAAATTATTTATTTACTACATTGTTGGCCTGGGGGCAACCAGAGCAGGATGAACCGTGCCGCTTCTTGGGACTGAAGGGATGAAATCCTTTCTTCCAGCAGAGTTTTGACCCCTAAAAGTAACTTTTTATTCTCTATGCTCCATGGAGGGAAAACACAAAGCAACATTAATTCCCTCTTCTGCTTTATCTACAGGCAGACTCAACTTTCAAACAGCAAAGCAGCTCACAAAAAAAACGATCATCAAAACCCTCAGAGTTACTATAGAATGCAGTGGCAGACAGAAAGGAAGAAATAAAAAAAAATTCTTTATATCTCATTTTGATCCCTTAACACCGATCGCTGGAATACCCTTCATCAAAAGGAAAAATTAGGTTTAGTTGACTCAAATTTTATGCATTGCAGGGACGTTAAAGTATGCTTGGTGAGAATATATACATTGTACTTGGCCACAGTATTTTCTGCTGTACATGACAGCGTACTAATGTACCTCTTGTAACAGCGAATGCTAAACATGAGGATTTTGTCACCCAAAGCTAGCTGCACTAGCTAACAACACAGCGCAAGTATGAACACTGATGCAGATCTTAACTGTAAAAAGCTCTTTGCAATCTGCTTCAAAGATCTAACTAGGGTAATTACTGGGATGTCGCAGTAACCTTCCTCTGATCTGCTCACCAACCTTTCCCAGACAGGTTTTCTTATTAGAGAGCTGCTTCAACAGGCAGTCCATCACAGAGCTCAGCTCCTGCTCAGTCTGGTGAGATTTGATCCCGGGGTTCACTCCATGAAAAGATCTATCTAAGGATCTTTCCAGAACAAGTAGGTGCGTAACCTCCAGGATATTCCCACTGTCCTGCTGCTCAGTGCTTTGAGCAGGCTTGGGGAGAGGACAGGGCATATGGAAGGAATCAGAGTGACAATGCTTACTGTAACAAAGACATTCAATGGACTTGCTACAGGGATCCCAGGGCCATGTGTGTTAGGGACTGGCAACAGGGAAAAAAGAAAAAAAAAGCATCTTGACATAGCTCAGGAGTCTGTCAGCAGAGAGAAGGATACCTATCCTGACATAGAATCATAGAATCCTTAGAGTTGGAAGGGACCTCTAAGGGCCATCTAGTCCAACTTCCCTCCAATGAACAGTGACACCACAAGCAAATCAGGTTGCCCAGGGCCTTATCCAACCTTGCCTTGAGAGTCTGCAGGGATGGGGCATCAACCACATCTCTAGGCAACCTACTCCAGTGTCTCACCACCCTCACAGTAGAAAAAATTTTCCTTATAATATATAACTTAAATCTACCCTGTTTGAGCTTGAAGCCATTTCCCCTTGTTCTACTGCCACAGACCCTGCTAGAGAATCTGCCCTCTTCTATCCTGTTGCTCCCCTTCAGATACTGAAAGTCCACTATCAGGTCCCCTTACAGCTTTTTTTAGGGAAACCATGTCCTCAGACAGCAAGCACCCACAAAAGCACACCCATGGGATTATGGCAATCTGTAAAGTATTAGTTGTGATGCTATTCAATGCTAAAATAAAGCTTTGGCCTCTGAAGACAAACCATAGTCATGTAATTGGGGAAACTGAGGTCCCTTTCTCCCTGCAGTAAAGAATGATGTAATTAATTCAAGTGCTAATTAAAAATTAAATAATTGATAACATTATTACTAAGGAACTATTTATAGCAATGTCAAGAGGCCTGGAAAAATCTGTCAGTAATTAACTGTGGCTAGGGCGTAGGGGTAAGCAATTTTTCCACATGCACAACCGAAACAAACGTGCATGTTCCAAATGAAGAAACAGATAGCACAGGAGGGAGAACATGACTGTGTTAAACAAGGAATAGGGCAACATAGCCTGAAGTTGTTCATCAGAACAACTGAGAGCAGACGAGAAATGAAGACGGTGCTTGGCACCATGCAAAGCAGTGGAACAGATGAGAACTCTAATGAGAGAACAAAGAACATTTTTTTTAGCATCACGAATGAAATGGAAACATTAGCTGTGAATTTGAAATGAATCATAGAATAGTTTAGGTTGGAAGGAAGAAGAGACTTTAAAATTCTACTAGTACTAACCCCTTCCCACGTGCAGGCTGCCCAGGCCTCCATCCAGCCTGGCCTTGAACTCCTCCAGTGATGGGGAGCCCACAGCTTCTCTGGGCAGCCTGTGCCTCACCATCCTCTGAGTGAAAAACTTCCCCCTGACATCTAACGTAAACCTCCCCTCTTTCAGGTTAAAACCATTCCCCCTTATTCTATCACTAGCAGACCATGCATACAGCTGGTCTTCTTCTTCTTTACTTTTAAATACTGGAAGGTTGCAATGAGGTCTCTCCACCAAATACACTCCCTCAGCCTTTCTTTGTAGGAGAGGTACTCCTATACTTCAATCACACTCGTGGTCCTCCTCTGGACCTGCTCCAAAAAATCTCTGTCTTTCCTGTGCTGGAGGTCCCAGACCTGGACGCAATAGTCCAGATGGGGCCTCAAAGGGGCAGAGCAGAGGGGGACAATCCCCTCCCTCTCACTGCTGGCCACCCCTCTTCTTCAGCAGCCAAGGGCACTGTTGGCCTTCTGGGCTGCAGGCACACACTGTGGGTTCCCATCCAGCTTTTCGTCCATCGGGACTCCCAAGTCCTTTCTTCTGGGCTGCTCTCAATCAGTTCTTCTCACTGATCTTCACATACCCAAGATTGCTACAATCCAAGTGTAACACCTTGCATTTGGCCTTGTTGAACCTCACTACGTTCAAGTGGGCCCACTTCTCAAGCTTTGTCCAGTCCCTTGGGCGTAAAAGCACCCTATCCATCACTGCTGGTTTTACCATAAGAGTAGTCACGCGGTACTGAAAAAGCAGCCTTACAATTGTTTCTAAGGCAGGGGTTAACAATGTAGCCATCTGGAGGAAGAGTGTCACAGCAATGGCCTCAAGGAGATAATCAGAAGGATGGGGGTTGCTATGTCTCACGATGAGAGGCGTCACAGCAGGAGCAAAAGCAGAGTCATTCAATTAAGCCCACTGCAAGAGTGTCCAGAACCAAGGAACGCTGACTTGACACCTGAGGTCCTGTGCGTCCCTGGCACCTCTTTCTGTTCAAGATGGTGGGAAGCTGACTCACAAAACAGGCAGCAAAGTAGGTGCCGTTGGTTATTTCACCTACTCTGCCTCCAGCAACTTTTTTCCTGTTTTCTAAAATCGGAACTCTGGTGGCTAAACCTCTTTCCCTTGTCTACAAGGCTCTCTCCCTTTCTGGTATTCATGAGTGATTATATGAGAAATGAAAGATATTTGGAGAGGGGAAAGGTACAAGAAATTCTGTTATTGGTGATCATCACGCACAATTTACAGGAGAGCTTAACGCAGTGGTGCTCAAACTCAGGCTCCTGATGCTATTAAAAAGAATTACTATTTAATGAGCTTCTATTTTCATTAATGGTGTGAGATTAAGGCTGCTTGCCACCAGGTGAATACTAATAGATGATCTGTAAGCAAATGAAGCTCTCATTCTCCTAATTTTAATATATGATAGAATAAAACATGCTTTCTAATTCTCCATTTTTCTAAGCAGAAGCTTCACTGAAGAATCCTTGCTTCAGCAATGGAAAGCATTTGGTTTTACTTTGTATCCTTTTCCTTTAAGGTGTTATTTGAAGAAAAAAAAATACCATAAAGAAAAAAAAAATAGAAACATAATGGTGAAATAATTAACTATACAGAAGGCTCCCTTCAGTTTAGAATTACTGCAGTGCGTGAACTGAGGGCAAACAGAGAAATGATCCCAGCTCATAGGAAAAGTTGGGCTGACAGGTGAGGTTTGATGGCACAGCCACAGGAGCTGCGGGATACTGCGAGAAAAGCTGGCAGGGAGATTCACAGCACATTAACTGCACCATAGGAGCTGCCTGCACAATGCCTCCTCCTTAGCTAAGCGTGAAGCTGACTCCCCAGTGAGAGTGAAGCTTCCCATTTCCAATATCTAGAGGATCACCACACTGAAAGAAGTACATCAGTGGATCCTTCTGCAGTCTTTCTCCTAAGACCTGCTGATGGCAGGAGTCACGTCATGAACATATTGTTTGCATCTAATGCGGACTGTATTACTCTAGATTGCTCTGAAGAAGGAACTGGACTTAAGCAACAGCTGAGCACAGGGGCTCTCTGAAAAACACACAAGAATAACTGGGTAGGAAAGATGAAGCCAGAATGCAGAGAGGAGCCTGACGTAGTCAAGTAATGGATCAGGTGAAACACCTTTTCAACAGCAGTTTGGAGAACAAATACAACAGTGTTGCAGCAAAGACACAAAGAGAGTTAAGCAAGAACTCAGGAAAAGAAAAGCATTCTGGTTGTTGGGATGCACACAGTAGGCCATGTCTTAATGATCTTAAAGAAATATCCGCAGTTCTTAGAAATATCCAATAAAAATAATGTCTAATGGTGATTTAAATGAGAGGCAGAGCACTAGTGCTTTTCAGAGTAAAATAAGGTAGTAAGGACAGCTTGAAAAGAGAAGATTCAGAGCTCTCTGTTAGCCACCAACAGCTTGAGCTGAAGGATAAGGTACCTACAAGGGATTGTAGATTTTATTTTGGACTGAATGTATCATATGTATCACAGCGCTCAGTCTCAGTCATCTGGACAAAGAATGTAACTGAATTTATGTTTGTAAAGTGAGAAAAGAGTGGATCAAAACCAGAACCGGCTTAAGTCTCTGCAAATTGTTTGGTGGGTCTAGCAACGTTTTTGTGTTGTGCAAACTCAAAGCGAAACTGCAACCATCTCCTACCTGTTCTGAGATAAAAAGCCATTATAGAGGGCTGAATTTGTACAACTAAAGCTAAATTAATTGGAATTACAGAATTTTTTTCATTTTTGAAAGTAATTATAACCTCCTTTTGACCAACCCCTTCGCCAGAGTTGTATTATTTATGTAACCGCATTATTCCACAGTCAAAATGTAATAACAAATTACAGTCAGTTAAAGCACTCAGAAGCTTCTTTCAAACACACAGTTTTCCAGAAACAATTATATTTTCTTTGAAAGCAAAAATGCTCCGATCTCTACTTATCATTGCTGCTCAGAGCACAGTGATCATATGTAATTCAGAATCGCTGTTGTCCCACATAGGTGCCTGGCAAATTGCTTTGGACATTTTCTGTTGCAATTATGGACAGATTGCTTAAAGGTGGAGTTCAGTAAGTAGAATGGCATCGTGGTATAATTTGCGCTTACGTATAATAAAACGTCAACAGGTTTAACCCTCCCATATCTAATGATATGTCAAGTCCTTAAACCACGCAGTTGATGTCATCAAGTACTCACAATTTTCCTTTCATAGTAATGCTAAAAGGAACAAGCCGTGAAGGTGTGTCCAGATAACAATGATAGTTATTGTTATTTTTAACTGCACAACACTAGCTGGTAGCTTTCAGCCTTTTGCTTACAAGCATTGTTTTTCATGTTTAATTCTACTCGGTATCAATCCTTTAGCCTAGCAGACTGCTAACCTACATCTGCTACCCAATGGAAGAGACACTGTGCAGTAGCGAGGGAATAAAGACAGGTTTTTCGGTAGGACTGTGAGCTTAAAGCCCTCAGAACAATTCAAGTAGAGTTCAGCAGCTCTCTTCTCACAGATTATAGGTAGTCATGAGTTCCAACAGATCACAGGGTAGATTCAGCTAGTTTGTTTATATGTGACTTCGGCTCATGTCTTTGCGTTTTCCTTCTCGTTCAACATTGCCCTGGGATGCTCACCACTGTTGAGAAGAATCAACATACTGTGGTTTAATGAAGGTCTTTTTTGTTGCTTTCTTAAGTTTCTACTGGGATGATACTTAGCTTTAGAGTGATGTGAACAACAACCAGACAAAGCCAGTTACTTCAAAAAGGCACAAAAAAATCCCAGTACTGAAAACAGTACTAAGTTAATGACCAAGTAGAATGCATTGAGACCACAGCCTTGTTTTTCTCACAGTATTCCTCAAAAAGCAAACCAAAAGGCTTTAAGCACAAACTGTGGCATTTTGATTCTAAAAACCTTTCTCCCTCTCCCCTCCAGTTTTGCAGTTGTCTGAAGCTCCAGAGTTCGCCCTTCCAATTTTGTTCTGTTTCAACAGTCCTTCAGAATTTCTGTAAGCAAAACTTTACAGCACCATTCAGAGCTTCTCTTAATTTCCAGAGCTGATCAGGAGGGAAGCTGGCCCTGCAGGCATTAACTGGCAATTTGGATTAAAATACCTCATCTAAAAAAATTACTCTACGGATGAACGGTTACCTTGCAGGAAGAGAAAAATGCACTGAAGGACCATTGTGCTGGCATATGTTTATGACCTGCGATAGAAAAGCCCCAGGAGTAATTGCTTAGAACTGCAAAAAGAAACCTACTTTGCCAAAGAAGTAGGATGAATATCAGGTAAATCCCTGGTTTAGCTCCAGGGTGGGACTGGCTCAGAGTCTTTCCTCCTTGCCAGGGAGAGCTGTGGGAATCTGTGCTTTTATTTCAAGTATACAGCACTAAGAAGGAAAACTACAGAGCATTTTAACCTGAAAATTAAAGTGAAACAAAGAAAACATGGCACTCAGAGGGCATGACTCCTTATTCTAATGAAGTTTCCTTGTTTAATGACGTAACAGAGATAGAAGGCGAGGGATTGACAAATGCCAGACTATTGTTCAACAGGTTTACTACTCAAGTAAACAAGACACACAACATAGAAAAGAAAGTACCTCAGTCCCAGATTTAAGGATGTTCAATCCAAGATCCTGTAATCTGTGCTGTAGAGGCAGGACGCATACCAGAAACATTTTGTCCGTCCCCTCTTTTTCTGTGATCCATAAGTCTTTTTCTCTTATAAATTAAATAATTGCTTTAAGGATAGCCACAAAACATCCTGGCTTTTATTTACTTTTTAGAAAAACATTCCTTCCTTTTTTTTTTTTTTTTTTTTTTAACTCGTACATAAAAGGAAAAAGTTCAACACCAAAATTAGTACGAAATCCTATACAAAGAAGATCTGGTGGGAATTAACAACAGTTACCTTCATTGAGATTGTCAGATCTGTTCCATCAAGGCTTACAGGTCGAGGGAAGGGCCCATAATATCATACCAGGTCTGTATCTTGCCTGAGCTCTGCTCCCCAAGACTAGCTTCCCAGCAGGGCTGTTACTCGGTGACTTATTTCACAGAGCAAAACACTGGTATGCCATAAGTACACATAGGTTTGTCCTAACCCTGCTGCTACAAGTGCCTGAGGAATTTCTGCAGCCTTTCCTACAAACACTTCTCAGAACATTAATTTTTGCTCCTATTCCTCTTTTGCTCTCAGACTAAAAAAGTAACCACCAAAAACCCACCAGGTCCTGTTTCTACAGCCAATCTATTTTAAACTTCAGTTTCCTGTGCCTGCTGGAAAGACACCTGCCAGCTCATTTAGAAGTTCCAATCAGGTGCAGAAAACTGAAAAACAAACCCAGGTTTCCCCAACACAATTAATTCTTAGCAAACCTCGATTAGCTTATTTTTGTCAGGTAATTAAGAACCTTAGCAAACTACTCATACGCTCGGGTTATAAACGTCATTTATTTTGTAAACCATTTTTAAAACTGCCAGATAACACCGAAGAAAAGCCGTAGGAGTGGGTGGTTAATGGGGAGATAGTGGAACAGAAGAAGACTGACAGCTTCTGAATGGGGAGGGAAGAAAGTGGAGTGCTACAGGCACAGGACGAAAGGAGAACCAGGAAAGAGAAACTGCAGGGCAGGAAAGGGCTACAGTCCAGAGAACCAGATGGGAGAGTGAAGATATGACATGGAAAGGGAGTAAATAACACGATGGAGTCTGGAGCACCTCTCCTCCTTTGGAGACAGGCTGAGGGATCTGGGCTTGTTTAGGTTGGAGAAGAGAAGGCTCTGGGGAGACCCCACTGCAGCCTTCTAGTACATACAAGCAGAAGCATACAAGCAGGAAGAAACAAACTTTTTATATGGTCTGACAATGATGGGACAAGGGGGAATGGCTTTAAACTAAAAGATTTAGGTTAGATGTTAGGCAGAAATCTTTACTGAGAAGGTGGCAAGGTGCTAGAAAAGGCTGCTCAGAATTCTTGCGGATGCTCCATCCCTAGAAGCAGTCAAGCCAGGCTGGACGGGGCCTTGGGCAGCTTGACCTGGTGGCTGGCAATCTGGCCCGTGGCAGAGGGGTAGGAACTAGGCGATCTTTAAGGTTGCCTCCAACCTAAGCAATTCTATAATTCTCTCTGTTTCTGGTAGTGCCACCTATACTGACCCACTGAGGTACAAGGGGATGCTTCAAGCTCTGCAGGCTCACGTTAGCCATACCTGTCCTTTCATGACCATTTAAAGCCATTTCTCACCTTCCCACCCTCCCCTAAACTTCCCTGCTCCATGCGACACTGCAGCGGACTGCAGCTTTGCAGCACTAGAAGAGGCCTCAGTCTCAGTCAGTGCTTCTAAATGCTGTTCAGAGACAAATTATAATAACTAAGAGAGAAAGAGAATACAGAGATCCTAGTCCCAGGGCGTTTTTCCGCCCATGTACATCATTTATCTTTTTAAATAATACATTAAACCATTAAATGGGGATTTAAGAAGAAGAAATGCTCTGGCTCTTTTTAGAGTAGTTTACACAATTGCCATTTTTTCTCTGACCATTTCATGGCTCTTTTTATGGTTCTTTTTTACCACCTATAAAATTCAAACTTTTTAAATAAAACACTTGAGTTGCAGAGAAAGGCTTTTCATCTCCTTAATGAATACAGATGTCTCTAATCCACTTTACAAAACTTAAATTGGAGCCTATAAACGCATTGTGGGTGTTTGATGATGTTTGTCTCCTCTATCAGTCTCACCATGCTGCAGTGTTCCTTCACCTCGTGCTTTAGGGCCCTCTTGCTGGATGTTGATTGCTCGTGTTGGGCTCGGGATTGCAGCCCTTGTCACCCTCCTCCTGCCTCTCAGCCTGTTACCAAGCTGGATGCCAGCACACCTTTTGAGATCCACGATTCCTAAGGCTGGCTCTGACATAACCAGGAGCACGTACCCCACAAGAATGCCACTTTGCCCTGCAGCATCACATAAGCACAGCATATCTGCAAGAAAGCAGTTTTTATGTGATAGAAAGAAAGCCAAAGTGACACTTTGGTCAACCAAACAGGAGAGACCTGTCAGCAAAACCTGAGCTAAGAGCAATGGTGAAAGAAGTTACACTTTTGCCAGTGCCCGTGAGCCATGTGAGGGCAGTAAGATATTTGAAAGTGTAGTTTTAGTCTTAACATGCATTTCATCAATCTGCCAGAGAAATCTGAGCTTTTCGTCTCCTCCTTTGATTTACGACTCACTACAGAACCACAGTGTAAATCTCGTTTTAGCTGCCTGGGAGACAAAGTCACACAATGGAGAAATGGTATATTGCCTAAGAAAGGTAGTGCATCATGAAAGCTAACGTACCTAGTGCCCTGCTGAGTATTTGAGTACAGATTATAAATGTTCAGTGACGCTAGGCCTACGTTTACTGATTGATCCTGCCCACATGAGTTCTGTCTTTCTTCTCAGGAGCAGGTTCACTGTGTTAGCCCTGCTGTACCATGCAGACCAAAGAGAGGGAGCAGTGAGCCTTCTCTCCTTTTCCTTACAAAGATCCCAGGTGTCACTATCCACAAATACATTTTTCATGTTTACTGGCAACATCTTCCTTCCTTCTTAGAAAACAGGATGCTTGACAGCACTAATTCTATCTGCATGCTCTTCTACCATTTTTTGCTTCCTCCTTGCTGGTTGTGAGCTTGCTAAAGCTTCTTCAGCTTGGGGTTGACCCCTGCTAAGTGCTATAAGAGCTTAAAGATGATTTCTACTTGGTCTAGGAAAGAAGAAAGCACGTAATCTGCAAATTGGAGGTAGTTCCCTTCACACCGGAGAATCACAAAGCATTTCAGCTTCTTCCATACTGAGCACAGTGAGAAATGTCAAAAAGGAAAAAAAAAAAAAACAGACCAAAACGGAGCCTTTCCAGAGCACTTTGTTCAAGTGGCCAGCTTGAGCAGGTAAAGTACAGACAAATGCATTTGCAGCAAGATTCCCTGTTCATTATAAGATAACAACTCCCCATTTCTTATGCACAGAGCTGGGAGCTGTTAGACAATGACCAGATCAGCATGCTATCAAAATAACTTCCAAGTTTTAACATCAGAATTTTTCATTAAACCAACAAACAAAGAAGAAAAAACCAAAATCGAAAAAACACTCACCGCTTACAAAGCAAAACCAAAAGCTATTTCATAGCAATTCAGTTTGCAGATATTTAAGCAAGGTTTGTGATGTTCTTTTGTTAAAACATTTTACTACTCTGTAGTTGCCAATTCACTGTCTTTCAGTAGCATTAAATCCATTTCCAAGATAAGATTTTACGTGGTACCTAGCTACCTCAGACTAACAGATGCACTGAGGAAAGAGATTAAGAAAAATCAGAAGACTTTATACATGAGTGATCAGGAGAAAACATACTGCACAGCGTGAGATTTTTCCTATGGAGCAAAAAGAATTTTTGAGAAGAGGTAAAGTACCACAGAAGGGCAGCATTCCCAGGAGGTTACAAAGAACTGAAGCACGTAAATGAAACTGTAAATGAGCTCACAGACACATTTGTAGAAGAGGTGAAATTCAGCCTTTAGTGCCATGCTGAGAAAACCCCACCCTATAGACCTCTCCTGCTCTGCCCCAGAATCCAGAGGGACAAAGCACAGAGGGCCAATGAGTAAGACAAGGAGAAGGGAAGCACTTCATACAAAAATAAGACTTGCTTTGTGCCTTAAGAGGCTCTGTATTCATTGGAGCAGCACAATTGCAATCACATCTCATGACAGCAGAAGCAATAAAAGAAAAAAGATTTTGTCAGAGAGCGAAAAAGGAGGTCTCTCCATCACCACTGGCCCAGTGGGAAAAGTCAAATCTTTTAAATCGCAATGAAATTCAACTCAATTAAAGAAAGACCCTAGGCACTGGCATTGGTTGTGTTCTGGAAGTTATCATCAGAGAATTATCAGGTTTTCAGGTACGCTTTTGCTTTTTGTGGGTAACTCGGCTATTTGCATGCCCTTCAGTGTACCTATAGCATTTACTAAGCAATTACAGCTGTTAATATGATCTAATATGTTGTTGCTTCAGAGCTCCAATGGCTTCGGGAACTGGCAAAGGATTTTCCTGCCGCTTCATGCACCAATGCCATTCCCCTCCTTGTGAGCTGTTACCTAGCAGAGCAACGCTCCCCAGTGACACAGCGGATCCTCACCCTGAACTGCTGGCTTATGCAAATGTTTTAAGGCTGGCCGATTGCTAATCTGGGAACGGGGAAAGAACTTCTCACCTAATAATAACCTTTGCATTTATTTTCTTTTTCAGCAGCGTGGGCACCGCTCTGCTGATAATTCCCAGCTGGCAACAATCCTGGGCTTTCAGGACACATCAGCTTCTCCTATGCACAGGCACTGAGGCAATGACTGAAACATGTTAAATATTAAGAAGTAGCAGAGACTTCTAGAATACCATCAGCGTCTTCTTAGAGGCCTGGGAGATGAAGAACTGCTAGCTTACTGGTAGGAAACTTTCAAAAACAGACAGATCTTCCTTAATTAAAAGGAATCCAGTAAGTTCTTTTTTTCCAAAGTGGGGAATTGTCAATGGCCTGTGTCTAGGACTCCAAACATTATAACACAGACCTCAACAAAACCTGCTACTGCTAATGTTGCTCATCACTTGACGAGGACTCTCACGTGCTACATGGATACAATGCATCTTTAATTAGGCTTCTGGATATGTTGGATATGTTGACCAGACCGCTTGACACCTTGCAGCGAACACTTCTATTAAACAGTCCATTTGAATAAACCTCGCTAACACTTAAACGCACCTTTAAAAGCACATTTTAAGTACGTGCAACTTTAAAAGTGCAGAAGAAAAGGTGCAACAGCTACAGTAAAGCAGAAGTTGTAAAGGGTCTGGCAAAACCGATCGTGCCAAAAGAGAAATGATAAACTTCAAACTATTACCATCGTTTCTATTTATCCCACAGAGTCAGAGTTTGAATTACCTCGCTGGTGGCTGAGGAGTACAAATTTGCTTTGGTACGTGAGGTGCAGCAGCACTACCGTTGAAAAAACAAAATGAACCAAACCCCACGTATGTAAAAAGATGAGAAAAGCAGCAGGAGGGAACTTCTGTAGTTGTTAAGGGAGAAATTAAAAATAAGAACAATTCTGAAATTGCCACAGGATCTCCTGACTGTACACTGAACCAAAAATACCAAGTAACCTCCCCAAAGTGGTGGCAGCTTACCTGCCATCCCCAGTACCACACAGCATGAATTACATTACATCTATTTGACGGTGAAAGCACAGAAATATCTCCCACAAGTTTCTGCTAAGGAGGACGCTAAGCTGCCAGCCATGTTTTGGCACAATTTTTCATGAAAAAAAAATGAAAAGCTTCACTTTCTAGAGTGGATATCTTATTAAGATCGAGTCTGGATTTCCTAGGAAGGAAGAGGAAGCTAGTTTTGCTAATAAGCTCCACATGAATCACTTGTGATGGAGACAGCCACACCAAGACTGCATCTACTGCTGAACAGACAGCGATGCCTCTCATTTCTCCTCACTTCCCCACCTAGAGGTAATTTTCAAGGCAGGCATGATGTGAATAAGGCCGAGAAATACACACTTTATTGATTATTTATCATAGTTACGTCAAAACAAGATAATATCCAAACTGGTTGAAGAAAGTGAAGAAATTGGAGGAAGAGTTTTAAAACTTCTACCTGATTGCCGCATTAATGTTATCTTTTCAGAGTGGGATTTAACAAAATCAAATATTCCTAAAGTATTTGAAAACTCATTACGTACAGGCAACGTGTTTATTCCTATTAGAACTAAAACAAGGAAAATAACACACAAAGCTTTCAATTTCTTGGAGATAGAACCACATATTGGGAGACAATAAGCACAGCAGTAATGTCACAAATTATTGTAAATTGAGCACCTAGCTGTAATTTTCATTTTATTCCTTCCCGACAGACATTAGCTTGCATTTGATTACATCTTGTGTGTACTAAAGTGGAACTGAAAGAGCCTAAATATGCAGCTCCCCAAAGGAAGCACACGGCAGCGAGGATAGGGAGCAGTTTATCATGGCTGGGAGCGTCTATCAGCTAGGAACACACCAGGAAAGTAACAAATGAGTTGAAGTTTTTCTCCGTTCTTGATTGTGCCATTGATTTCCTATGTGACTTTTTACAAGTCATTTACAACATATGTTTTGGCTAAGAATTTTGGCACACTTGAGGCGTGCACATTTGAAGATCTGCAAAGTTTGGACATCACTGAAAATTACTTTGTCATTACTAGAAATGACAACTAACGGAGGAGATGAGGGCACTGATTACAGGAAAAGAAAAAGATGTCAAGTATAGCACATCTTTGCCATTACAGAGCAGTCTTTTTTGGGAACGGGGCACATTCTCTCATTTAAACTTGCAATGCGTGAAGAAACAATAATATTTTTTTCACGTCAGATCCAGCGCTGGGAAAAAAGATGGATATGGAAAAAGCTCAGAGGCTGTAGTCCTCACTGGCCTCAGGAAACCACAGGCCACGCGAGCCTAAAAATGCCTCTGCAATTAACCAGGCATTTTAGAATTGCAGCATTTTTATGTGATTACTTACAACATATCAAGCAGTATCATCTACATAAAGAATTCTAAACAACTCAGGCGCCTTTTATTGTTAGAAACATCTGTTAATTCCAGCTGAAACCTTTCTCCTGCTACAAATACCTTGTGCTTTATTACTATTGAAAATGCAGTACAACTACATATTGATCACCCGAGCATCAGAAAATGTGGCTTGTAGAAATCTGGCCAAAACAACGAAACACAATGAATACTCAAGATGCCGCTTTTGATGCTTCTCTTGACCAGGTAGCACATCTCTCTGTGACAGCTGACGTGGCTTGGAGTATTCTACTTGAGGAGGATACCCAGACATCCCAGTTATGTGATTCAACACTACAAAAATAATATCTGCAACCCCCGCATGAAATGAGGCACTTAAGAAGGAGATATAATAGAAAGTGAACAAGTGGGGATAGGAAGTGAAAATAAATACATATGAGAGAAGCAGCTGTATCATCTTTCCAGTGACACAGTCTCTAATCTGCTCTTGAAACACACTGCTCCGCTTTTAGGCTTCGGTTCAGTCGTGCCCTCATCTTTAGTGCCTGCTGCTTCCCCTTTGTGTGGGAAGTGCTGTGCAGCACCCAGAAAGAAGTGGTGCAGTGCACCTGTATACGAGGGTGAAAGAGCAGCGATCCAAGTTCTGTGTTTAGCCACGGCCGCGTTTACCTGTAGATAGAAGAAGGGGAGCAGAACCTATATTTGCTTTTTCTTTAATTCAGTCTTTAGGCTTGATTTTAGACTTCACATAGCATCCTTGCCTGCACAAAATATCCCAGTGTTTCAGGGGGCAACAAGGCTTTTATTTGCACTGCTGGGCTGCGTGCTGCTAGGCTTTTGGGGTGAGCGCACCTCTGTGCTGGGCAAGGATTCCCCTGCTCAGGGTCATCTGTAATCAGCTGCTCCTCTTACAGAATGAAAAATGCTCCATAAATGTAAACGATGTTACAGCATGTCTTTCACTTACTCTGGCAACATGGGAAAACACATTTTCTTACAATACATTTCATCTATGGAAAAAGCTCTTTCTAAGTCATCTTTCACCTTGCTGCTGACACATATTAGCATCTAAAGCAGAAAACCCCTCCATTATTAATTTTCAAATAATGAAAACACTATTTTTTCTCAAACCTGTCACCTACTATAGATCTTAATCATTTTCAGTCCCAGTATGGCAATGCCTGCTGCAGCAAAACAAGGTTTGGAAAGAATCTGTCACCCAGGGAAAAATGATTTCCTTTTCATCGGGACCCACAGCATAAAAAAAATTACAACAGCATATGTCCTCCAATGCATTTTATTGAATGCTAAATGCTAGAAATGAACATAAACCAAATTCTGGAAAGTTTTCAGCTTCCCATTAAAGTTCTGCCTTTGGAAGCACTGCTAGGGCAGGCTGCCAGATACGGGGGAATAGGCTGTTAGGAGGGACACAGTCTTTTATGTTTTTCCTGTTCACAGAGTGGTTGCTGTCAAATGACGGGTGGCTGCTGGCACACAAACAACGAACAACACTGGGGAGTTTTCCGTTTGTTCTAAATTGTGTTGCATGCTCCTGTTGGGCATGGAGGTTGGCATGGCAGATACTTCTGATCCTTACACTCCACCATCATCTGTGGATGAATTTTCTCCCTTTTAAATTTCTTAACAATTTCAACAACACCCTACGAAGGAAGATCTGTAGGTAATTCAAACATCTATAAAGGTACAGGTTGTTTTACAGGAAGTTCCCTGTAACGTTCGCGCGCCCTCTTACAAAGCTGAAAAATAACCACACATTCTCAATATTGAAGATAGGAAGAGGGAACCTCCGGGACTGCAATGAACATCTGCAATTCCATTGCCCGTCATCACAGTGTAACTTTGAGGGGAGCGCAGAGAACACTGCCCATTGTGACAGGGACCAGTAAAGTAACCACAGATAGCCCGTCCAAATTCACTCAAGTCACCTTTCTCAGTCCATGAAATGGGGGTGATATTTCCCTTATTTACCTCAGACAAAGTTCTTGAGATGGAGAAACAAACTTCCCGGTTCTATCCTGGAATATTCTTGTGTGCTGGACACACAGTCATGCATGACACTTAACTATAAAACTGACATATTTGGATAAAAAAGGATCAGAAATTCCACTGTTGTTCTTCGCATTGGCAGGAAGCTCTGTTGACTACAGAAGTGTTACTCAATCCCCGAACACGTTATTCTCATCCCATTTGGACCTTCCAAGTAGTCCACATTGAGGGCATGCTCTCTCAGCAAAGCATTTCCAGTTGTGGCCCTTTCCCTGGTGCAAATGCAGCGCAGTGGCCATCTTTGCTGCACTGATCACTGCATATTTCCTTCAGAGAAGATAATAGCTTAACAGCCTTCATGTTAAGGGAGATATATGAATTTATACCTGCTGAAAATGTGGCCTTTTGTCAGGGAGAGTGAATTATTGCAGGTTCTTCCCCACCTTCAAACATCTCTTCCCATATGATGCAGGTTATAAGCAGTGATATAGTGCAGGTTTTTCATAAGAGCTAAAACTAAAAAGAAACTGAATTTCTGTTGCTGGTTTCCCTGTTTGTGACTCATTACTAATCACGCTGCTTGGAAATATAGTAGCTCTTCAAGCTCATGTGCAATAGATAGCCATGCCAAAATTAGAAATTCACCGTTATTTAAAATATAAATAGAGACCTACAAATCACAATAACGATGCTGATCCCTGAGTGACTTGTACTAATTAACGCTGCATCTCTGGTGATTGTATGGCTCTGAACTAATCTCCCAACAATATTTACACTCACAAATGGACTTTTACTAAAAATCAAGGTAGAAAGGGAGTGTCTATAAAGAAAACACTGTAAACGATTGAATGATAGAGTGGTTTTGAAACTGGACATGTTAGACCATAATGTTTCCGACGAAGTTTCATTACGGAGGATGAAAAAAAAAAAAAAAATACAACTGGGTACTGTAGTTTCCGTCTATAACCGCCATACCGACATCTCCTGGTACCTTCCCCTCAACATTCCATTACATGTTGTTGCCAGACTCATATTCATTGCTGGCAAAAATCCATAGCTAACGGTGGATAGCTATATTGAAAAATACCGCTTTGGAACTGTGAATTCGCTCTATCAAACAGTGTCATTGTGCTCTTTGTAAATGTTGTAATTTCCATGAGAATTAATAGGAGGTATTACTTTCAGAGCGATCTACATAGTTCAAATTACCAAAGACAAAAAGAAAAACAAACAAAAAGCAGGGCATAAATGATTCTGAAGAGGTGGCCTAGATCCACTTTTAACGTGTTCTCCCCTTCCCTACTCCTTTGTTTATTTCCTGTAGAGCACACAGTAATGTTCATTGGATTCATATAGCTTATTTGATATACTTTTTATTTATCAGTCATTCTGTATACTGGAACAAGTTTCACACTAGTGAGCTTGAGTGCACATAAGTTTTCCTACTCCTGACTTACACCAGCAACACATCCTGATCCTCAGTTTACATCCAGTTAAAAATCACAAATATGCAGATAAATATAAATATGTAGACATACTCTAATTTTCTATGCTGATGGTAAAATAGAAAGAAAACAATTTTGTTTATGTGTGGAGAAAATGTGTCCACAAGGATACCTTTACACTGATGCCTCACTGTTCTTTTAGGAGCTCTTTACCAATACCTT
>QGNR01000061.1:4533913-4560635 GCA_003435085.1 Syrmaticus mikado | reverse complement strand
GCATTCCCTCAATTGCTCAGCTGGGCTCTATTAAAAATCAAGCGTCTAGGTACTGAAAGATTTGGCATTAGATTCGACAATACCACATTCTAATTATCTCCTTCTCTATTCCCCTTAATTTTAACTATCTTGTTGTTTATCTTGATAAATTTACATTTCTTTTTTTCCAATTACATGTCATCTCTCCAGCTAATCATTAGCGTGCACTGCTTTCTTCTCAGACTAAAGCTAGCTTTTTGACTTCCCCTGTTACTAATTACTCCTAAACTCTCTCCTGCTGAACATTTCTTCTCCAACAGGATCCAGCTTAGCATTCTGCAGAAGCTACTGGGTGCCATAACTGAGATGAGGCTGCATTTTGTCCCTCAGAGAGGCAGAATGCCTTCCCAAATTTCTGGTCTGACCTTTAAAAGCGAGTTTGCTAGAAGATAAAAGCACGAGCTGTGAATTACACACAAATTTATACGTGAGATGAATTGCCTCATCTGTACAATATGGCTTCCCAGTTGGTTTGGCAGCAGCTTGAAAATGCAAAATAAGAAGAGCATCAGGGCATCATTTTAGTATGATCACTGAAGGCACTTATCTGCAGATGGAGGGCTCGGGGGCCCCATCTCAGCTGGGCTGACCTCACTCACTGCAGGCTGGCTCATCCCACAGAACTTAATTTTACTTCCTATAGTGCGGACAAGGGTAGCACTGCGTGTTCCCCCTTCTATCCAAAACCACCATGAACTAGCATGTACAAAACTCAAAGCGTGAGTGCCCAACCTTTTGGTGTGCCTGGGCCACATCGAGTGAAGAGAAATTGGCTTGGGCCACATAAACGTAGATCGCTGCTGAAAGTAATGCCTTCTATTTATTTCCATGGAAACCACAACAAATACAATGAGTGCAGTAACTGTGCTTGACAGAGCAAACTCTCAGCTACAAAACCCTCTCTTTCAACATAGTCACCACCATTAGCTGTGCATTTTTGCCTGTGACAAACAAGTGCCTGCATGCTGTGCTCCCTAAAATCCGTACCTGTGACCCACTGTCATAGTTGCCACTGCTGAAACGCACCGCCCACAAGCTCCCTCTGTTCATATCCACTGTTTGGATCCATCCATCAACGTACATAAGAGTTGATGAATATCAGTGGTGCCATTTTTTCTGCATGGAGGAACTCAGCGACACACCTCTGCCTCATACACACTTCCATGTCAGATGTCATTCTGTCAGACTGCCCTTCTGCTGCCATCTGTCACGTGGCAACAACACGTAGTTGGTGGAAAGTCCAGCCTCTGTTGCCATACCACCATCATCTGCTTCTGCTGTTGTGGGCCAACAAAATAAAATAGGAGGCATTAATTTCAGAGAAGCCCTTGTAAATACGTAATATAGCTAATGTATATAAGTCATAAAGGCTATTTTAAAATATTGATTAAATCAGTAAAAAAAAAAAAAAAAGAAAGAGTAAAAACATCATAAAACTAGTGAGATATAAATATATATGCACATATGTATATAGGTGAAGCTGCGTCAAAGAACGAATGACCATTGTCTCTTCTATTTTAATAACTTTGAGCTTTTCTCTGTGTTTAAACTAAAATTTCCCATCACTTACAGCAGGATAGTAAAGAAGAGCATTTTCTCAACTCAGCTCTTGTGAGATAAAGAAAACATACCAAAGGCACGATCTTCATTGTGGACAAGTCTTTCCACGTGCATCTGCTGTATGTTACTGCCTACCACAGGCACATCCAGATCTTACTACTGCTGCTCCTTTACACCTGAAAAAGCTTCTCAATCCACTCTTCCTATCCATGATAGACTGGCATACTAGACACACTGCCCTACCTGATGATAAATATGGCATCAAACTCTCAGAATAGCAACGTTTGTGTGTACTTAAAGCAACTGCTGTAGAAAAACACCATAAATTTTGCTAGCTAAGAAGGAGACTGCGGGAAATGAGAACATAACACTGTAGTTCCAGGAGAGCTGAGTGTCACACATCAGTTTGTGAACATGGCAGACAAATTAGTTGAGAGAAGAGAGAAGATATTATGGAGGGCTTACTACTGGAGTCAGACTCGACTATACAGAGGCGACAACCATCGCTAATTAGATTAAGTCGGCAGTGGCAGAAGTAAAAATAATAAAGTCAGGGTACCACGAGCGCTATTCCAGCTGTACAGCCATTACGGATAGGGGTTTAAAATGCAGCCCATGGAAAATTACAATACTGCAGACACATCCTCAGCAGACATAGAAAAAACTGTTGCTACCACTGCATTTCCATATAGTGCATTGGAATTTCTGCTGGATGTCCTGTAAACTCTGCGTGACTTTTTGCGATACTAAGTCCTAGAGCTCCTAATGAGCAACAAATCTGAGAAATTACTTCTGCAAGAGGTTCTGGTTATGAAATTTCTCTTTTTCAATGCAAACAGCCCTAGATTCCCTGAGCATACAGCTACATACACTGTTAGCGTTTCTGCTGCATCAGGAGAACCACAAGCCATTGAACTGATGCCAATCATGAGCTCTGGGGTCTCCGTGCCACCCCAATTTGCTTATCTGCATAAAGCATTGGAATTTAGCCATGAATAGAGCTGAGATTATGCTTCACAAGCCTGCTAAAGCACCAATTTCTTCTGCTTGCTTACCTGCTTGTAAATACAACTTTGGATTGTGCAGCTGATGATCATGCTGCTGGATTTAGTAACAGTGATAAAGGCAGGTGCCTTCCTGAACTGAAGACATAAATTATAAATAGTTATAATTACATCAGCAAATATTAGTACATCAACAGCTTCAGTTTTACCTATTTTTATTATGGGAGTACGAAGAGGGTACTGTGCTAAAGCGTTGATTACAGAATTCCTGTTCAGCATTACACAGTCCTGCACAACCAACCTGCACCAGCTGTCATCTCCCACGAGAGACACCGCATCACAAAAGCTCAAAACAAACATCCAGAACTACGCGATAAAGAAAGGGAATCTTCTGACTGGTGCTCATCAATAGTGATGACAAAGAAGAGGGCTGGATTTGTTTTCGCATGGACTTGAGAGCTAATCTAAGTTATAAAGATTGATAATCAACACCTGAAGCTGCGTTTGCTGAACTCCATGGCATAAAAGGCTTCTCTATCCTTGATCTACAGTATGGATGAAAAGTAATACAGAAAGAGAGTGGAGGCATTCAAGGCCAGGCTGAATGTGACTCTGGGCAGCCTGGTCCAGTGACTGGCAACCCTGCACATAGTAGGGGAGTTGAAACTAGACGATCCTTATGGTTCCTTTCAACCCAGACCATTTTATGATTCTATGAATTCCCAGTAGTTAATATGTGATGGATTTTACCTTCGCTTTAAACATGTGCATTAATAGGTATCTATCTACATCCATTTCTTGTCACAGAAGGATGTCCAGAAGTTCTCAGCTGTCAGCCTCACCTTTGTACTACAACAAAAGAGCAAAAGCTGAATTTTCAACAAGTTCCCTTAGGTAAGACAGCAAACATCTCCTGGCCGCATTGAGTTTCTTCACCGAGGCTGAAAACCAGCCTGGACAATGCCATTCTCCTCCAGAAAGTTCCATTACCCCAAGCCCCACATTTCTAGCTCTTGCATCACAGTATGAAGCACTAAGAGCACTCGTTCGCAGAATCTCACGCTTGCTTTTGAAGATGCATTAGTAGTTCTGAAACAGTTGAAAGCCAGTTTTTGAAAGAGTAGTGAAAGCACTTGTGCTGCCTATAGATCCTGCAGAATTACAGACCTGAGATGCTATTTGCCCTTTTCTCCAAGATAAACACCACTGTTTTTGCACTATCTCCTTTCTGAGGAGATAGGATATTGCCTCTCACACCTTTATCTCACTGATTCCAGACAAAACAGTCTGCAAGGAGCATGCTGCTCAACTCATGGGCTAGAGCACAACATGGCCTTTCTCAGAGCTCTTCCACAGCATCATTTCAGATGACATATTCGTCAGAGGGGAGCAGGAAGCCCTGAAGCTCCCTAAGGACTGAGACAGGGGTCTTCCCAGGAACAGCAGCCTCTCAAACAGAAATAGCATTTCTACAGGTGCTATGGTGCAGCACAAGGTCAGTCATCTGTGTCATCACGTGAATCTAAGTGAATTTTTAATCATCTGCTCACACTTGCTCGTGCCTAGGAAATTTAACAGAGGCACAGAGCACTACAATTAACTGAAAAAAGAAAATAATAAAGAGCTTAGTTGCATTCAAATGAGATCCTATTTGTATTTCAAAATGTAATCACAGTGCACAGCAACGGGCTGACATCCTCCAGATGTTACTAAGGTTTGGCTCCAGCAGGTGTCCCTGTGATACAGGGTACCCCCACAAAGGACTAGCACCTGCCTTCCCAGAGGCAGGCAGTTCCTTGCCCATTACGTGGCATTTCCCTGCATGCACAGGGCATGGCTGAAGGCCATGTGGCAAGGCTGAAGGCATTACCGAGTATCTGGGAGCAGGCAGAGTGCTTTTCCCTTATGATGTCTGCCGTCAGTAACTACCTTCAGGTTTGGAGCAACACATCGGTCTCTTTGCGCAGCCTAATAATCATAGGAAGTTTTAGTCACCCAACAGCAAAATTTATGCCACAACAATACATCTAACAGGGAAGACAACACCTGTGAGCTGCTCAAAGCACTCCCATGTCAGCTGGGACACAGTTCCTATCCCTTGGCTGGCAAGCAGAACAGTGGCTCAGTGCAGTTCCCCTGCACCTCACGCAAAACTTACTGAATTCACCAAAGATTTCCAATACTATGCCAATTAAATAGAGCAAAACTAGAGCCAATCCATAGGTAGTACACGCATGCTGCTGTGCATGTACTGCTTCTGGTTTGAAGCAGGTGCCTTCTTTTAGGTTCTGCCAGTCACTAAATTATTCCATCAGCAAAGCAGTTGAGCTCATGAAGTTGGGTATCTATCTGTAGGGAGGCTACAAAGAGGATCAGGCAGACTAGATAGCTCTTTCTGGGCTCCGTTTCCTGATCCATCAATTAAGAACAGCAAGCCCTGCCTTACTGCAGAACGGAAGGCTTGATGGGGGCACGGCCAGTGTATAAAGCAGGCTGAGATCAATGCTACCACCCTTGCGCTTGCTGCCAGCGCTGACTGGGATACTGCCTCGGCAAGCGTAACCACTGGCACACAACCTGTCAAGTTATGGCAGCATGAAATCTGCTGTGAGCTTCTCAGATATAAAGAACTACAGAGACAGCAAACTGTGCGTTCATATTAGGTGTGAGAGGTTCATGTTTTTGGTGTTCAGGAAGACGTCTCTCTTACAGGCGCTGTGAAAATAGTGCAGGGTAAAGCAGCCACAAATGGCAGACTAAATATAAGGCTACACGTTAACGGACCCATCCCTACCAAGCTCCCGGGCCTCAGATGCTGCTGCGCTCCCATGCCTGGTGACACTGATTTACACCAGCTGAAGTACTGGCCTCTCACTAAAAAAAAGCTAAGAAAGATCACAGAATCACAGAATCGTAGGGGTTGGAAGGGACCTCCAGAGATCATCGAGTCCAACCCCCCCACCAAAGCAGGTTCCCTACACCAGGTCACACAGGTAGGCGTCCAGGCGGGTCTTGAATATCTCCAGAGAAGGAGACTCCACAACCTCCCCGGGCAGCCTGTTCCAGTGCTCCGTCACCCTCACCGTAAAGAAGTTCTTGCGCACATTGGTGTGGAACTTCCTATGCTCCGTTTTCGGCCGTTTCCCCTTGTCCTGCCTCCACATACTGCTGAAAACAGTCTGGCCTCGCCACTCTGCCCCACACACCTTAGATATTTATAGACCTGGATCAGGTCTCCTCTCAGTCTTCACTTCTCAAGGCTAAACAGACCCAGCTCACTCAGCCTTTCCTCATAGGAGAGATGCACCAGACCCTTCACCATCTTTGTCGCCCTCCGCTGGACTCTTTCCAAGAGATCCCTGTCTTTTTTGTACTGGGGAGCCCAGAACTGGACACAGCACTCCAGATGAGGCCTTACCATGGCAGAGTAGAGGGGGAGGATCACCTCCCTAAAGATAATGAAATGGAAGTTTTAATTTTGTTATTATTTTTTTTAAAATAAGGAAAAGCATTTCATCTAATCACGACAGGATGTTTACCTACTTTTGACTTGCAGATTATATACAAGTAGGCCATTCTGAAGAAGTGGACTCCTTTGGGTTGATAACACCAAATTTTGTTTATTTGCTTGGGAAGAACCATGTTAAGGTTCCAGGATATTTTTGCTGCCGTTGGAAGCAAAAATCTGCCACAAGTCCTGGTGCCACGTGACCCAATGCCACGAGGAAATTATTTACCTGACAGAGCTGTCAGGCAGCATTCTCTCTGCATTGCACTAAACACACACGAAAGAAGAAAAAGGGAAGGCTTTGCCATCTATCCCGGACCCTTCACAGCCACTGGCAAATTGTAGCAATCATCAGCTCCCTTTCAATTGGTATTCAGGGCCTGTCACCGCTCCCCCAGCCTCTGAGGCTGGGTGCAATCTGCTATTTAGCCACCACAGAGGAGCGTGTTTCTCAGGCCATTACGGCAAGCTCTCAAGGCAAAGGGAGAGCCAGCTCATGAATACCAACATAACTCTCTCATATTGACCTGTCTGCGTTCCCATAACCTGAGAAGAAAAAACCCTACCCTCCAGGCATCTATTCACCATGTCACGTTTTCCTTTTGAAAGTTTTTCAAGGTAAGACATCCAATTTACTGCCATTTCTTTCACTGCAACCTGATAAGAGCTGATAAAATTACAAGGCGCAAAGACTCTCATGAAATATTCCTATTCCTCGGCACACACAGGAGTAGTTAAGACAAGGACAAACAATTCTTAGCAAAAGTGTCACATCTTGGGGAGACGCTGTGGTGTTTTGGGAGGCCGGGAGAGAAGGGAAACTGCATTTGATAGAATAGCCATCCCTCACACAATAAAGGACTCTACAGGAACCTGGTCAAAGCCACCTGCACCTGATTCACAATGCTCTGTCATTCTAAATTTAGGCAGGCAGTATTTTTTCTTTCAAAGATGTGAAAGCAATTGGTAAGGCACTAGCTGTCACACAGAAGTCCTAGGAAAAACGCAT
Source organism: Syrmaticus mikado (assembly GCA_003435085.1). Taxonomy (NCBI): domain Eukaryota; kingdom Metazoa; phylum Chordata; class Aves; order Galliformes; family Phasianidae; genus Syrmaticus; species Syrmaticus mikado. The sequence goes on along the minus strand of QGNR01000061.1, from coordinate 4,553,515 downwards.
TATCTCCATCTTACACAGGGGGGGACCTGCGACGATAAAAGGTTCAAACAAATAGAAAGTTCTTAAAGCCAGTATCTTGAATCTATATGCTTTTGCCCTCTAAAGTAGTCACTTCTTAACTTATGTATGAACATCCCATCTCCTCCCATGCCAGGGGTCTCTGACAAAGGCTGCTCTTACTGTGTTCACTTGACTTCTGCTATTCAGAAGCTGGAAACATTGAGCGTTAGGCAAAAAGCATTTCTGAAGGCAGGGCATTTTCTACCCTTACTTGCAGCATGCACAAGAATTGTTACAAGACACACACCTTCAGACGAACCACCGGACTTTGAGTTTCTCATCCAAGCACAAAGTCATCACATTCAGAGGCCTGTGGTTGTATAACCCGGTATGTCTATTTTTGCTTCGCATGTTTCCCAACTGCAATGGACACATGATTCCTGCACAAGATCAAGCAGGGCACTACTCGCAGGGCACCATTTCAGAGGAGTTGCACGATTTCTCCTTCATCTCTGGAGGTAAAGGTTTGTGTCCCCAGAGCTCAGCACAACTACAGAAGGCCAGAAGTGGAACTCAGCCGAGCCATGCTGGGCAGCTTGGCACTTCTGGATCTGGGAACCGCTTTGGATAGAGGTGGTTCTGGATCCACCTAGGATCACAGTTCCTAGATAATGGCAATGCTTAAAAAAATATCTTGAGCTTCATATCAGCCTGGCTTCTTACAGTTTCTGCTCAATTAGATCATATTCATTGGATATTAGGTGAGTACCAGAGTCTCATTAGTCTTCATTAGTCTCTCAGTCCTCCTTAGGTGAATTCCAGAGGTCTTAATTCCAGGGATATTATTTACGTGGTTTTGCTGCTGCCAAATTTGCATGGAAAACATTGGTGGCAACGTTAATGAAAGGGGTAATTACAGCTCTTCTGCAACAGGACAGAATTTGGTACCAGTTTTGCTTCAGACATGAAACATTTAACACAAACTTCTTTAAGTCAGCTTTGTTAGGATGAAGGCTGGTTTTCAGCCCTACTTTGCACATGGCTTCTGGTGAGACCTGCTCACTACATGACCCAGGTTTGAGCACTCCCAAGCAGTTTGACTAGCAGCCCAAGTAAAGGAGTGGTTATGAATCTGAATACTGGCTTGTTTCTTCAAAGTTTGCATGCGGGACCCTCATTCACGTTCATCTCTAATTAGAGGACAGTACATGATATATCCTCTCACTGAGATCAGTGGTAAAAGCTAAATGCATCTTGGAACTCATTGTATCTTTGATGAAGTGCAAGGAGGAGAGGAGCACTTCCCAAAAGGATAAAATGGGCATTGGGCTGCATGAGGCCAGCCTGGCGCAGCTTCCCAAAGGCATCCTCCTGTTCCCAGGCAACCGACGCTGTGTTCCTGCCTCTTAAATTGTAACCTTCACTGCACTTTGCTTATTAATTCTTCAGTAAATGGAGGAAAGTTTCTTCTTCCTTCGATGGCTAATGTACTTTATGGTTCAGGAAGCAGCCCTAGGTTTGGCAGTTTCTATTTAGAAGAAGCTCAGACTAAATGAAAGAGGAGACCAAACTATCCTGTACTTCAAGGTCACAGGAGGATAACAAATTTCTGGCTGCTTCAACCACGTGAATATTTACAGATTCTTTGCTATCAAAAATATCACAATGCCATGTATTAGGAGAGATGGAAGAGCTTTGCTCTTGTTATGAACTGATTGGATTATTTCTCGAAGAAACTCCTGGACATGAGCACCTCAATTGCAGACTATTAGTTTGGTGCCTTTAAGATGAGAAGATTAATTTTTTACCATTGAAAAGCATTTCTTGATTAGCAGGTAAATTTCGTTCAAATTTGGCAACGATTTCATACTATGAAAATACTTAAATTGTTCTGATATTATTTTTTTAATACATAGTTTAACGTAAATTTAAAGTCAGCAAAATGAAAGAGCTAATTCAGGATTTACACCAGCATCTACGAAGTATCTGCGCTGTCCAACTAAACTTCTACTTTTCTTTTAAGTAATTGACTTATGCTTTCTTTTTCCATCAAGCATGAGGAGTACTGGTTGATGAAACCAATTTTCAACAGGTCTTAAACCCATGGAAATGGATTAAGGAAGGAAAAGCTTAGGGCCAATTCATCACCTGGATTAAGTGGCAGTATTTCTGCTGAAGTACAAGTACAAGCACAGCCTCAGCCTTGCAAGGTTTCTGAAGTGGAAGCAGCCTCACACATGGCAATACCAACCCTGAAACAAGGTGAGCATTTGCTGTAGAGATTTACAGCAGGAGAAGACATTCTGGTTTTATCTGCTGCAGAGAATCAGTTAAGTCATTTTTCAGTGGCAATTCAGCTTGATAATTATCATGTTATGCTTTGCACATGCCTACATGAAAAATAAAATTAGCTTTTATTTTGAAGTCCTTTATCAAGCTTGCAGTAAGTCCTAAATCTTGATGAACAGCTACAGTTATTATCTTCTATTTTTAAAATATTTTGATTGATTTTACTATTCTAAAAAACAAGACTGTAAATTATTTCTGCTGGTTTCAAAGCTCTTGCTTTTAATCAGTATGAAACAAACGAGCTCTGGAACGGAGAGAAAAAAGTATCCAGCATAACCAACCTCCCTCTGTTACTAGGATTTTCAGCCTGGAGAAAGCACTCCCTGTTGTCAGATTTCTTGAAACGAATGTTTTCCCGAAAAACTACTTCTCCACTGCTGCTCATTCGAATTCTTTATGGGTACCATATCTGTCACGGTAGCAGTGAGCAGCCCTGGTCAACAAAGCACATAGCATGAGTCCCTGAGCAAGTCTGTATGTGCGTGGAAGTGCATAGTGACCCCAGGGTGTGGAATGCAGGCACAACTGGAGTCGGTGCTGGCAGCAGTTACGTGACTGCCCTTCAATGCTGAGAATACCCCATGAGCACTACTGACCCTGCTCACAGTCGGGGGGGGGGGACAACAAACCTGAAAAACAGGTCCTTACTCGTTACTGAAGGCCTCATTTGGTTCTAGTGCTACCCAGTTCATTCACAGGATTAGAAGACTTCAAATCTACCTTAACTTGGTTTCAGCAGAAGGGTTACTGGAGTCACGTGGAAGGAGGCAATTGGACAAAGCTTGCAGAGAGAGAAGCTACACTTGTTTTCCCTTTCTATGCTTCATCTGAGAAGCCGTGAACTGAAAATGAAGACCTCCAAAGGCTGGGAAGTCCTCTAGTGGCTGGGACCGGTTCTGGGGCAGCCCTCACACCCAGCAGCACACCACCACCCATTCTGTATGCAGAAGGAAGATGGAAATCCAGCCAGGTCCCAGGAGGAGATACAAGAGGAAGAGCTGGTTGGCCCACATCAGCTAGTGGAAAGCAGTCTGAAAGAACAGCTTCTTTACCTTGGCATTCCGTGTGGCTGTGCAATCTGTTAGCATGCCCGCATATGCCAAAACACTCTGTTAACATCATTCAACCTGGATAAGCACTGCCTCAAATATTAAGTATTATGGAAGATTACTGTCTTAGGCACTTACGCTAGAACCAGAGAGGAAGAGTACAACATTCTCCAGGCAGCAGAATCCAAAGTGAGCTCAGCATGCTCACTATAACAAATAAACATGCCTACTGAGGATTGGCTCCTGCCATTAAAATTGCAGGCATGCTCTGGGTTCATCTTTAATTGCTTGTTGCTTCCTGAAGATTCCTTGCATAAGACAGGTTCCAGTCTGTGTTGCTGTGTGAATCATAATTCACTGTGCGATTTATCCTGTGCAGCTAGTTCTGTTAATTCCACACACCCTTGCTTTTAACTTCCTCTATAGTGGTGCCAGGGCTTCTTATTCTTTAGGGTTAAAAATCAAGGTTTGGACTCCCAAATTCACAGCAATCATTAGTAGCATAGCAGCAAGAAATGAAATACAGCTAATTTTATGTATTCAGAGACTGAAATTCATTCTGCTTCCTTCACAAGATTAGTCAATCAAAGGACCAAGCATCAGTCTTTGAAAAAATCTTAATTTGCAATAATTTGAAAATAAAATGGAGCCATAGAAGCTGCGTCATCAAGTTCAAAGGGAATAGGAACATATTATGCTATTTTGTCCCTCCCCAAATACAGATGCCTATCCAGTGCAGGCTGAGGAGCCATGTATTTTTCCCCACGTGTGGCAGATCACCTCCATAGTCCTTTTGGATCAGGAAGCGACATGACAAACCAGTGACATGAGAGATCAGTTAGCAGTTATCCCTGACCCAGAGCAAAGACTAACACAAAGGCAACACCTCCGTGAAACCTCCCTTCACGATAACACAAGGCCAGCCTGCAAGCATTTGATTTATTTTTCTTCTAGGGAATAGGGCAGCAGCCCTGCCAAAGCTGCTAATGTTCATCCACGTTGCAGACTCTCTAAAGATTAGCTTTCGGCTCCCATTGCCTGCACAATCTGTCCTTGTTGCTGCCTCCTCTCCAGCTCCAGCTCTGAGCCTCTTGCACACGCATACAGGCTCAGCACTCTCACCTGCTGCTGTATCCCCTGCAGCCCTTTTTTTGGAGCCAGCAGAGTGATGTTGAGCCCTGCTGCCCTGGCCCCGCAGCAACAGCTAAACCACCTCGCAGCTGATGATGAGATTTTAACTGTTTGGGACTGCCAGCTGGACTCCCACAAAACCTTCCCTTCAAATCTTTTGCATGTGAAACCTGGAAAAGTGTTTTACTTCCGCCTGTAGGCAATCCCATAGTTTTCTGGGCAAGGCCAAGGTCACCACAGGCTTCTTAGAAAAACTCATCGGTTAAAATCCTGAGGACCTATATTCCTGGGGATGCGCAAACTTTCTCTCTTGCCCCTTCACTGCCCGCCCCCCGTCCACATTTTGCAACAAGCTGAGGAAGATGACTCTCTAATTCAAAGGTAGTCCAGGTGCCAGCGGCTGCCCCATCCTTCCTCTGACCCAGCAACAGAGATGCAGAGGTGGCCACCTTGACTCCTTTACACAGCAGCCCCTTCCCTCTGCCTTTCAGGAAAAGAGAAGTGCATGTTCCTCCAGCCCTGCCCCTCCGTAGGCCAGGCAGCGGTGCAGGGAGCAGAGCTGGAGGCCTATGGAGCTGTTCCCACTGTCACAGACATACACACACCTATTTGAGTCACAGTGGAGATAAGTAGAGGACAACTACCCATACTTTTCACATTTGGACCTGCACGCTGTGCCCCTTGCTGGTAATTAAAAGCAGCAGGTGACTCCTTCTGTCCGCTCAACTGCTAACTGCATCTCTCACCAGAAGTGCATGTGGCCCCACAGCCTCCATGCAGGGCTTGCAGCCCAGGCCACAGCATTGTCCAAGCCTCAATTCAACACCAAACGTTTATCTGACTCCGTTCCGTAGATGTACAGTGAACATCTCCAAAGAAAAGGGAAACAGGGTGGAAAAACAACAAATTAGCACAAGCACAAAACACAAGAAGCAGAGGCAGAAGGCGATGAACAGCACAGGCAGCTAGGACTCAGATCCAGCCTGCTGGACGAGGTGCTGGCAGGCACAGAGGGACAGAACTGCTAAGGGCAAGCAGCATGGCCAGGCACCAGTAAGCAGTCCAGGAGCACACCTGCATGAACTGCCCTCTTCTCCCACCCCAGATCTCCCTTGAACCAGGGAGCTACGTTGCCTGCACACTGATTCTGTCATTGCATGTCCTGTCTTACCTGCTGTCTAGTTAGCCTCACCTCTGTCAACCTCAATCTGGTAGCTCTTAAATCTCCCTGCAACAGATGAGGCCCATTTGGCTTCTCAAATGGACAACCTGAGGACCTGGCCTGATGCATCGCGTATAAGGTCGTTAGGTTGTGGGACAAGGTCAGAGTCCTATTCTTATGTACGTCAGTCGTAAACCCTGATGTACACCGTCTTTCTTTCAGTGATGGTTTACGTTCTTTATCTCTCCTTTTCACAATTTGTTGTTAATTCCCGTCTTATGCGGACGATATTTACGGACGAATGTCTTTTTATCAATGTCTTAGTATCTTGAAATTCCCCTGGGAAATTCCCAGGAAAGATCAAGTCGAGGGGACGATATGGTGGGAATAACATTTTATTGAAGAAGGAATATAGGTTTGATTTAGATGGAAGAAAATCAAACTTTGTTGAAGGAGTACAGGACAGTGCTGTCTGGGACGATTTCCTAGACAGGGGAGGGAAGAACGTCGCAGGGAAGTCTATGGCTTTACGACGATTGTCTAGAGGGGAGTCGAAAGAGAAGAGGTCCAACTTATCAGGGTCGGGAAATTCGGACAAGAGTATTCCCTTCGTAAGGTAAAAAAAAAGAAGCTTTTTTTTTTTTTTTTCCCCCCCCTCCATTGCAGCCCAGGATACAGTTTGCTTTCTGGGCTGCTAAGACGCACAGAAGACATCAGGTTCCTGCTCTGGGCATTTTACTTTATGCACAGTCAGTGAAAATCGTGTCTTTTAAGAAACAGTGAACAGTGAACCCAACTATTCTCATGTTTAGCCATTATTGTACACTGTTCTGTAGCATTTATGTGACGATGGCAGCATCCATGGCAATAAAAGCTAGAATTTGTTATCCAGTATCACAGTAAAGCGCATGAAAGGGAGGCAATGAGCATGACGTACCTACAGGGAAAACAGCTCCAAAGACTTAAGCCGAAAAAGCTTCCTTGACCCTCTGCCTCCAAGATGCTGGGATTTGTCTGGATACTGCTCTGCATCTCACCAAGCTCCACTAAAGAAGATCTCACGGGGCTCTGCCCATACGTTAACTCCTGACCTCTAGACACTTTTCAGCAAACCACGTGGTTCACCAACAAACTTGATAGTGCCAGAGCATTTACAAACCTACCCACAGCTGTATAACAAATAGCTGCTCTGCTTCCAGAAAGGCCAAACCAGCCTGTGATTGCAATTTTAATGCAATTAGGCTGATTGCAGTTTTGCTGGACATTTTGCTAAAATGTCTCTGATAATCAGTGAAGAACTGACTTCTCACAATTGCCGGCATCATTCATTTAGGATTTATAGCCTGTCTTCATCGACAAGGCAAGTAACTTTCTGTGCTCAGATTCTGCCACCTGTGCTACTTATTAATTCTCAGAGCAGACCCAAAAGCCAAAGCTGTTTCAGACCTTCTGGAGAGATACCACCACATCTTTAAGGAAGCAGTAGCCTGACTATGGGCCAGACTCTTCTAATTAGCCCATACAATGCACCCACTAAATAAGCTACCTAGACAAATCACCAAACTCAAGCTCTTGCTGCTCAACGTCACACATGAACTCCATCTTTTTTATATTTATACTCAGCATATTTCTACAATATGCAAAATAGATTTAGTTTCAAAATACAAACAGAAAAATTCTGTGAAGGAGAGTAAACCTTTGAAAGAGGTGTTAAGCAAGAAGAGAGCACGATGGATTTGTCAGGCCCTTGGGAGGCTCTCCTCAGCAAGCGCTTTGCAGAATGTCTTTGCGTTGCTTGGCTACTGTTGTACTCAGAAGCAAAAAAAATAAATTAAAAAAATTGAAAAATGTAGAGGCTTCTCTGTTGGTCCACCTGCTTCCTTTCAAATACTGCTGCCTAGAGCTCTGGGCTAGCTAATCACCCTGTATAGTCAGAACCAGTTGTTGCCTGTTTCATGGTTTTCTCCTTGATGCCTGGTGATTTGTACCTGTCAGCCTCATGACTCCAGCAGGTGCAGCAGTGCTGGGTGCCAGACTGGGCATGGAACAACGTCAGTGATTCCAGCAGCTCATTTCATAGACTCTATGGACTTGTTTTAATCAGATCAGCTTCTGCTCAAGCTTTTACTCACTGATTTGAGTATGTGCCCTGCTCCCAACGTGAACAAATCCCTGCTGAGTGAAACTTCTCACGTGCTGAGTTTGAGAAATACTTTTCTTTGTTAACCATCAATAATCCCGCTATTTCAGTCCTGTGGTCTTCAACAGAAGAGAAAATGCACCTTTACATTAAGTGTTGCATTAAAAAAGTCCACGGTGGGTTTTTGGGATTAAAAGTAGAAGGAATTATTTCCTTATTTGCAACAGAAGTTTAAACCAAGGTTTGAATCAAAATTTCCAGTGCTTACTGAGTAGTGTTCAAATGCCCCCGTACCCTCTAGTGCTTCTTGCCAACACAGCACACTACGCTATTCTTACACAACCATAAAGTTTCACTGCACTGAAGATGTCCACCTGGCCTCAAAGACGTAACGTGGAAAACGAGAAATGTAGCAACAGTCACGCTTAGCTCTCAAATATCTTCTATGAAAAGTCCAAAAATTTTACATAATGAATTTTCTCATGCTCACAAGAAGCTCTCGACCGGAGTATTTTATTCTTTTTCTCTTAATTTATTCTGCTTTTAGCCTTTATAAATATACATTTCCATCATATTACTAAAACCTTGAAAAAAACACTGGGACAAACCAAGCTGAAATTCCGAACTACTAACACAACTCCAGGAAACATTTAAAGCGAACATGAGTTATTTTGTGGCTTGCAACACATTTTATGAAGACCGGGAAAACAGCATACTAGTCAGTATAATCGCTCAGCATTTTAGAGTTCCATATTGCAGATAATCCCTTTGAAAGTCTGAAATTGTCCTAAATTTTGCAGCCCTCTCGCACGTTCATTGAGCCAGCACCGTAACTCTTCTCCTTTCCCTTCCGGATATCTTTATGCAGTGGGGGCAGATTTATCCGCTCCACTTCTGCTTCTATTTTCCTAACTGGTAAGAGGAGTGAGGGAATGTTTTTGGCACTATCTCAGCAGTAGGCACATTAGACTGACAAAGGACTCCCTGAATCAGGAAGCTGAGGCATTTCTTCCAGCCTTAAGTATACTGAAGGGAACCTGTGATGTTTAATGCCAGCATCTCCCTCTCTACCTGTCAGCTTCCCCTCCTTTATAATTTTGCTAGAACCCTTCCTTTGCACAAAACCCATCCCTTCACAGAATAGGTAACACAAAACTCATCGTGTTTCAGGAAGGATGTTCTGCCTCCTTTCTCCATTCCTCTTGCTGCTATTGTTCCAGACGTTGAAGTCTGGTACCCAGGAGTAGCAAAACAAATGCCTCTTGCACAGCAGTGAATTTCTCCAAAGCTGAAGAGAATTTGCATGCCGTAAATACTTGGATTGTTACTTTCAGGAACTTCGAGAAGAAGCACCAGGAGCGATGCAAACTAGGAGCCTTCAGCCTGCTCATAACTCTAAAGCCTTCTGGAAATATGGATTTTTTCCCCCCATTGTCAATCTACAAGTTAGCTGTAAAGAAGTTAACTTGGCTACTAAGAAACACAGGTGAAATAGTTTTGAAATCTGATACACATTTTCCCTTTGAAAGATCTTCTAGCTAGCAGTGACATCTATGGTGACAAGCTAAGAAATAGCAATAGCAATACCAATAGCAACCTCATTTCTAAGTTAGATGATTTGAAGCAAGCATTTCAGAGCATTAAGAGATTACTGCTCACAGAGAGGGAGATCTCTCCTATGCTCTGCTCTGGCCGAGTTATTCTCTCTTAAAATCCTCCGATGTAGGAATTTTGCTAGGTCATTATCTCTTTGACAGGAAAAATTACTGCTGAAGGTCTCTACTGCAAAAGATGAGTGTTTGGACCAAACTGAATCATAACTGTTAGTTTAAAATTATATGTTGTTTGCTGGTTAAACAGTGGATATTTTACTCTCTAAACTTCTCTGAAGCTGACAGATTTCAGTTTGGCAGATTTAGCCATAGTAACATCGCTGGATCTCCTTGAGCGATGCTGTCACCATGAGCAAAGCAGTCGCAGATACCAGCCTGAGCCCTCCATAAGCAAGTGGCTTTACTTGGAAGACTCAGAACCACATCAGCACTGTGACTTCTGTTAGGCACCATCCACTGGACAAACTGTTTACCCCATTGGCAGGCGTGGGAGGGCAGGTATTTTCTTGACAAGGTCATAGACATATGGCAATTTTTAAAAGAAGATGCCTTAAGAATCCAAGTGCGATTTCTTTCTATGTAATAATGCACATTCTTAGCTAGCATAAAGCCACATGCTACCATCCAGTTTTGTCATATAACTTTCAGAATACCATTTCGTATAACTGGTTCTCTTTCCAAGAGACTCCCTATGAACGCTGCATGAAACCTAAATAACAATGATGTATCTGATACAGCTCCATTTTCACATTTTCTCTGCCAACTACAGAATCTCTAATTGCAATTTTTTAAGCATCTGCGCCTAAGTTTAGTGTAAATAAAAAAGCAATGGTGATGATAATAACCAAAAGTGTATGGTATACAAGACTCTGCTGCACTCAGCTTTATCCAATTTGCTCATCACAATCCTCAATTTCTACTGCCTAGTCAGAATTCAACGGCTGTTTTCCCAAAGCTCTAAAGAGAATCGTTGTGTTGATTATCCGTTGGCTGCTGGCACCCAACTGCTCCACATTAGCCCTAAGAATTTCCTGCTCCAAGTCAGATCGTACTTATTTTGGACTTTAAGGTTTTATTTTTTGCTATTGTCCATTTGTAAATTTGATGAACTTCTATCACGAGCGTATTCCAGCCTCTGACTGGCTCTCTGAAGTACAAGCCCTGTACTCTCTAGATAAGACTGGCCTTTAATGTGATTTCCGTAAGCCACCCTCATTCTGAAAATAAGGCCTATAGCAGAGGAATGCAGGGGCTATGCCCCAGGCTCAGTTTAATGTCAGGAAAACATAAATGCTTTCTGCTCCTATATCATTCTCTTATCATTCCAACCTCTTTTCAAGCGAGACATGTCAATCAGAATTATTTATACGACAGCTTCTTAAATTGAAACGATCTTAATTTAACAGCATTCTCAACCTGCTCAGATGTTTTGTTTAGTTTCCCTATGAGTGAAGTGTTTATTCACATAGAATCACAGAATAAGCTGATGTGGAAGGGTTCATCGAGATCAACCCCTGGTTTCACACAGGACTGCCCAAAAGCAAACCCAGTGTCTAAGAGCACTGTCCAAACACTCCTTTAACTGCAGCGGCTCGGGGCCTTGAGCAATGCCACGGGGAGCTATTCCAGTGCCCAACCACCCTCCGGATGAACCTTTTCTTAACCCCCAACTCAACTCTCCCTGCCATAGATTCGTGTCCATCTTTCAAGATAAACTCATTGCCTCTCATTGCAGAAAAACAATAAATATAAAAGCCTTCTGTTAATTACCTCTTCTGGAATTTTCAGACATATTGTCAGTCTCATTGCCATCTTATTTTATTCATTTAGATGAAATCATTTTAATTGAGCAGCTAATTTGTATATAAAGCTTCCTGAAGATACTGAAGTCTCAAAGCCTGTTCGGTACATAGGCAAACACGACATTCTGAGAGCTGGGATGTGAATGGAGACATCCCTAAAAGGAAATCAGCGCGACAGAAATGATACAACCAGCGGAGTCAAATTAAAAGGGAAAAGAAATAGTCAATAGTCAACCTCAAAATGCGTTACAGCCTACATTCCTGTCATTGCCTTGATCATTCTCATATATACTATTCTGTCTCAATTTAGGATGATACAAGAAAAAACCTGTTAGAACAGATCTCTCCCACTTCCATACCCTTGCAAAACCAAATGCCTAGGATGGTTACTATGGCACTGTAAAATTAATACAACCAAACACAATTGGCTGAATTTATCCTGTTATATAACTCCGTATACCAATTTATTTTTTCTTTAAATCTTAATCCTTGTGTGAACGGCTTCGCAAATATTTTAGCTGTAGACCTTACAGTTAAAACTTCAGTAGAGGGCTGGTGGGGTATCAAGTGTTGCACTTTTTCCAAGCTAGAACATGAAGTTATCAACGGGAAGAGTGACCTGAGTTTTAGGAAGATCCTTAGTGGTGCAGCTTTCTCTGAAAATGAGTTCTCTCGAGGATAGCACAAGAGGTTGTACAGTTTGTGAGGTTTTCTCTACATTACAAACTGTAAATCATTTACTGTCCCTGAAATGTTGATACAGTTGCTAGACAGAGGCAGATAATCTATAAAACGTCCACATCGCCAGGATATCTACATTTAGGCATTTGGGGAAAAACAAAACAAGAACAACCACCCTCCCCACTCCCCTCCAACAAACAAACAAACAAACAAACAAATAAATAATAAAACAACATCTTGGGCAAACAGGGTGAGATGCAAAGAGAAAGAAGAAAAAATAACAGGTACTTAATACTGGATATTACTCCACAAAATAATTATGCCTAGTGAATTTTTGTGGATCTTAGTAGTAACACATACAGTGTAAAGTTGAAGACATCCAAATTGATAAAAAATAGTATTCCAAATTCCCTGGCTGTTCAGCTGGGAAAGATATAGGTGGCACAGCAGATGACTTTTTCTTCAGTTAATAGATAATAATTCTTTTTTCTCATCTCATACCTTTGCCTTCAGTTAATTCCACTTCTTATTTTTCTGTCTAGCAATGTTTCTGGCATTTTTTTTTATTTTTTTTTTAAATGCAGGCTAACCAATTTATTTTGCAATATGCCAGGTTCTGCAGTATGTCTAGAAGCTGATGCTGTACAGCATTCAACTGCCTGCACCTTGAAAAATGACAGAACACAGTCCTGAAAAATTGTAGCTTCCTTTTACTTGGCTGCTGGATTACAGCTGCATTGCTCATCATACACCACCAAGATACAGATGCTGCTTTTAGGAATAATACAACAGAAAATTAGACTGAGAATCTGAGCGAGAAGCTACCTTACTTCTGCATGAGAAAAGCTGGTTTTCCTGGCTTCATGCTGCTTAGCCTTTGCTTCCTCTGAATTCTGAGATGCTCATGCTTTCCTTCAACGAATTCTGTCTTATTTATCTTCCTCTCTCCCTTCTATTATTGTTATGAGTGCCAAGAGCAGCAAAATTAAACTTCAGGACTCAGAAATTAGATGTCTCTCTCAATACGCCATCTTTTTCACCTCCCAGCTTTTCACACAGCTCCATTACAATGGCATGCTTGACAGCTTTTTCATTTTCATTTCATTTCCCTGGATGTGTTCTTAAGAGAAAAATAATTATTCTATCTCAAACATGACTGGAAGGGGTATGGCCTGCAATAATACTCTGTCCCCAAAGTATGAAATTATAAATATGCCTTTATTTACTTTACACAAAGCAAATATTTGTCTTCACATCTCCAGTGACTAATGACAAAGCATTTCATGAGTCCTTCCCCTGTGAGTTTTATCTGACTATGAAGTCATGGCTAGATCATTTCTGAACATCTGTGAGGGCACACACAAGTCTTGGCAATTTGAGATATTTAGGTCCAGGATCAAAACATTTTGTCTTGAAACAGTTGTATCTGAAGCACTGCACACCTGTCAGAGATATTTCACCCACCAGGATGGCCGGTCTCCCTTCTTGCATTGCACATAGGTTACCAGGTTCTTTTTATGTAAAAGGTGAGAAAATACATTGCAAGAAACTAGTTCTTTGAAAGTCTTTCCCCATGGCCCCCCACCTGCAGTCCTGATTAAATTGGCACGTTCAAAGCAGCACACTTCATATTAGCAGGTATTTTCTACAAGCCATTTTTTTCCTTTCATGTTCTTCCAACTTTTCCTCAGGTGTAGAGACTGCTGAACTGCCATTACTGTTATTTCTGGCTGGAAGACAGGAAGAAAGGTTGATTTTCATTCAATAAATCCTTTGACTTACAGGACTTACCAAGCAACTCTAATCAATGACGGAATACATTTGTATTTTGCTTTCATCATCAGCTTATTTTGATTCTTTCAGTTTGCTGATCAAGCTCTGATTAAGTATGTTTGTGACAACATCCAATCGTTTAATGATGTCATACTGTAAAGAATCCATTCAAAACACTTCACATTTCTAACTTCGCATGACTTGGAAAATATAACAAGAAGTCACACAGATAACTAGAAGACCGGAGCAACCAGCATGCAGAAAACCTGTTCTGTACAGAACCAAAAACTTACTTTACATGCATTGTGAATATTTTTATAAATATCAACTCATGCTACAATTGCTTCTTCATTTTAAATATGGCATCCAGTCAAGAGATTAATGAAAATGGATAAAATGAGAAAAAAAAAAGAAGAAATGGATGGAATACTAATGGTTATCTGAACTGAACATCTCCAAATGACACCATATGTTTCTCGTAGTACAAACCAAACAAGCCTAAGAACACATGACTGAGCTGCAACTTCATTTTTTTTTTACCAAAGAGTGTTCTGATTAAAATAAGATTACCTCTTTAAAAGTGCTCTATTTTGAAAGAAGACAAATCATTTTGATAACTTAGGGAGTGACCTCAAACTGTTTTAACGCAACAAGCATTATGACAAGAAAATGTTCTAGGACTTATCTAATTGTTGTTTTATTTTACTTGGTTAAGTAACAAATCTATAAGTAGCAAAATAAATAATGAAGTAAATAAAGCGTTTTTTCATATTCACAGAAAGCAAGGCTAAAGGCTTTCTGATTCTTTTTAGCCTAAGAAATCTCAGAGATGTAAAATATTTACATCTGTTCTGCCCCTAGAAATAGGTTTGTTAATAGAAAACCATAATTCTTCTCCAGTTCCGCAATCTGGAGGAGAGATCTGGTCTACTAAACGTGTTATCTTACTTGAAATACTATTGATGATATATTGATCCAGGTAAGCTTTAACGAAAACTGTATGCAGTGAAAATTCACATCTACTTGGGCAGCAACCAGTCAAAGAAATGCGTTTGCTCTTAGAGATGACGCCTTTCTTGTATCATCACATCTAGACACATTCTTTCTATGGTCTGGGTGCCACCATGATAAATTCAGTCATACTAACCTAATAGAGTTTCACACACACACACACACACACACAGACACACACACACACGCATGCTCCTTACTCATGTAAATATTGCAGATACTATCAGATGCACAGAAACCTTGTGCCTCATGGGTCTCATAACTCCCACATTCAAGTTTTCAAATACCTGTTATGAATCTGTATGCATCTTGCCTGCAGCTAGACTAATTTTAAAGCAGAAAAGTATTTTTTTCCACAGCCTCCTAATGTGACTACCACCAGTCCCTACTTCAGACCCATGCTGACTGAGTAATTAATTCAAGGTAGACAGAATAAAGGCGAGAGAACCAAGAGGGGTAGATCACGCAAGGCCATTACATTATTTTCCCATTTGGAACTGTCACTTAATTGTAAGCTGCTGCTTAGCAATCCAAGAGAGGTGGGATTGCATTTTCCACCTCTGCTCAGTTTGCCCAGTCTTTTTTAGTAAAATATTTGGCTTTCAGGAAACTGTGCCTTCTGCAACTAAACCATTTTACTCTAAAGAGTGCCTGGAGACTATTTCACAAGCTCAGGTAACAGTGACAGATTTCAGTCTACTGTGGTTAAAATGTTTCACTTCAAACACGTTTTTAGACAGAATGCCAATATCTGTCATAATCAACCTCAAGCTCTTGCTGAGTAGCCTTCTTGCCTTGGCTAGTCCTCTTGAGGCCTAGGTTAGACAGCTCTCGCTAGAAAGATTTTCCATTTAAATACATCAACCCTTCCAATTTGAAGCAGTAGCTACTGTACGAGAAAACAGGGACAATAAGTAAATAAATTCAGTGGATGTAATCACATCACTTGAAGGCAGTCAGTATTTGCTTGCCGACTGTTTTAATGTCGTGCGACTGCAAAGCAACAAAGCCTCAATTATCAGTCCAATCATATGCCTAAGAACAACAGTCAGCTCAAATGAGATATAGCAGACCGAGTAATTAATTCTTTTCACCACCTCAATGCAGGCAAACTTGGTGTCTCCATTGAATTCTTCTCATACTTTATGCTTGATCACGTTTTTATTTTACACTACACATTGTTTACAGGCAAGGTTACACTACAAAACCTAAAATAAAACTTAAAATTTATCTCACTGCAGAAGAGCAGGGCCTTTTTCTGTCTTCTCAGTTACTAGTATTTTGCCTACAAAAATACATTATTTATTAAACAGGCCACAGCTAGGAAATTTTTCATGTCTTTTAATAGAATTAATAGATAAATACCTAACTATATCTTCTTTAATCTCAAGGCCCTTTAAAATAGAGAACAACCAATGGAAAAATGAGGCAAGTCTTCACTTTCGACATAAAGCTTTGAGGAAAACACTGGATCCCTTTATGTACAGTGGCATGACTGCTTTAACAACAGAATGCTGTCTGGCTAGTCTGAGGTTATACTGTGGATACTCTCCTCTTTTTATAGATATCCAGGGGAAGACACCATAAAATGCCTCCACAGGCCTAACCCCACGATGCAGATTTTGACACAGATGCTGTTTAGAGCCATGGAAGTAAAAGCTCCATAAAACATGAAGGAAACGGAATGTGAATTGAATCTAAATGGGCCCCAGCACAGTAAAAAGACAAGCTTTTCTCAAAAAGTGAGCTGTCTTTACAGTCCCTCCCAACAATTTATACTTGCATTTGACTATATAATTTTGCTGATCTAGCACTCTTAAAATAAGACAGTTGAATAGAGCAGTTTCCTATCCTCTATAGATGAAACTGTATAAAATGGAGATGACTAAGCATCAGATACGAGTCTTTGCTGTAGTTATGGTATTTGGCCAGCAGCTTTTACTGGGGTAGTCTGGAATTTATTGCTCATCTGAGATAAGGAGTTCCTTTATTCAAACTTTTTGAGGCTATATTAGCCATCCCAGAGGAATTAGTAACATAATACAACCACATACACAGCATTAAAGTTTCCCAAATACCCATTTGAAAATATAAAGCTATTGAAAACATGGCAATTCACGAAACTGTTCATACGAAACTGTTTTTAATCTTGAGATACTTGTCCTAACTTGGATGGTTCTGATGTGTCTGCAATTCTATCATTAAAAATGACTTTAAAAGCTGTAAAGGAAAAAATAACCAAATAGACTAAAGAACTAGAGGTCCAAATCTGTTACTGTAACACTGTAATAAGGCAGTATTACTAATAAAATGTGATAATGCCAAGCATTGCACGAGGAGATCAAAATATAATTCCCATCCAATGGAGAAAACTGACAATCAGTACTTTAATTCAAACGTACGCTGTGTGTGACCTCAGCAGAAGTGTACTTATCACTTCAGTGGAAAAGGCAGCTCTGCAGACAGCAGGTTAGCAGCCTAATTGTTAGAAGACTGGGTTTTCAGGGGTGGTAAAAAAAGTTTATTTGAAGAATACTTGCACGAAACTGTTTTGAGAAGACACACAAGGAGAGATAAGAAAATTACTCTTATAAAATCTCATCACCACATCATTCTGAGTTGTCTAAAAGTGCTCAAAAGGCTTTCAAAAGCAAATTACTAGAATGAGGAACAAGCAATTGAACTAAGAGCACTTGTAAATGAAGGTCTTGGAGCACTGGTGGTGGATAAATCCTTTCGGGGCTCAATTTAAATCCAACACACTTTCTGGATTTTGTCAGACTGTACAGTCTTCTAAGCACCAGGAAGTCTCTTTGTCAGCTTATACTTCTGGCAGGTTGCTTGTCCCTAATTCTCAGCAGTCTCCACTGTGCTGCAGGCACTCTCGCTGCTGGGCTCCCCCCCTGGCTTTCACTGTGCTCTGGAAGCTGCTGCACACCCGTTAAAATCAGAAGAATTTCCTCCTTACTAACAGCAAACTCACGTAGAGAGATGTGAAGGTAGGGAAACTTAT
This sequence comes from Syrmaticus mikado, assembly GCA_003435085.1. Taxonomy (NCBI): domain Eukaryota; kingdom Metazoa; phylum Chordata; class Aves; order Galliformes; family Phasianidae; genus Syrmaticus; species Syrmaticus mikado. The sequence goes on along the minus strand of QGNR01000061.1, from coordinate 4,535,791 downwards.
CCAAATGGCTAATTACCAGAACTCAGGCCCTCCTGTTGCATTTGCTACAGTACTCAATATAAACAGTTACGATCCTAGGTCTTTCTGGAGAGATCAAAACACACAGATTAAGTGTACATATTGGCAACAGTATATCACAGCAGTTGCTTGCCCGCTCCCTCAGGTAATTCTTGGGTCCCCGAGACCTGATTTAGCTCCTTTACATCACAATCAAACAACCATTAGAAAAAAGATTATTATTCAAAACCAGTCTGACCACTGAAACTTGTTTTGATTCACCAGCAGTGGAACTGTTCCAGGTTTCCATCAAACACCATATTGGCAGGGAATACGGATTTTGTACAGCAACTGTGATCCAGTGCTGACACTGAAGTTTTAGGAGAAAATGCTACTCTTGAAAACTTTTTACTCGGGTGCCCTCTAGAAACAAAGCTTACTCAACCACTCGTCTATCATCTCTGCCTAGCCCCTGCTGTTCCTTGCATTTTGTGAACACCCATAAATAAACAGCTCTGCACCCCAGTTGAGGGTGAGGCAGGAGTGCTTCAGTCCTTGGAGCCTATTTGGCAGACGTTAGCTTCCAATTAACATGTGCATACATTAGGAGCAGCTGCAGAACTGCTGTCTCGCTGGTGGAGCTTGGAGTATTGTTGGGGAGAAGGCTGAGAAAGATGAGACAGCAAAATCTGAAAGGAAACTAGCTTCAGGTCCGTTTTGAATGAGCAGCAATAGCATGCTGCTACTGAGTAAGGCTGCCAGCCTTCCTCTGTAACTCAAACGTCACCTAGCTTTTGTGTTTAAAAACCCTGCCTTTGAGGGAGTACTGTCGTAATACTGTTGTCCCAGGACACAGGAAAGGGACTGTTCATGGGAAGATGTAACGTATTATTAGAGAAATAGGAAAGAACAAGTAGTCCATTTTCCCTGTATCTTATCTCTTCACAGGTGGAAGAACATCCTTAAAACCTTTTTCTAATTGTTCTCTTCCTTTCTTAACATTGTTGCCAGTTCTTAGGCTGCCATGTTAATTTACTTTTTCTCCCTCTCCTGGAAACAGGGCTTCTGGCCTAAGGCTTCCATCACAATCTTGTTTTCTAGTCACCTAACTACTAAATAAATGGCCAGATTTAGAATACAATTACTTTTATCTGTTACCGTTAGAACATCTGTAAGACATACATGGAAATTCCCGAGGTCTCCTCCAGCCTTAACTATTTTGTTTCTATGGTTGCAACATATAATCTTTATAATTCAAGAACAGAGATATTGACTGCTGAGAAAAGAACAAATGCTGGCAGATGTAAAGTCATTGGTTTTGCCACTTCTATTCAGAGCCATGAACACTGTTGCTGAGGGAATTCCCCAGCAATGCAAGAAAAAAAAAAAAAAATCAGCAATAAGAAAGAAGTTCATTACTCATTTTTCTTTTACATTCAGTCCTTGAGGTTTTTCAATTTCTCTCTCCTTTTCAAGACAAAGCACCTCATAGAAATGTATTCTTGGAGAGGTGGTTGGCAGAAAGGATGACTCAGTTGAAATAAGCTGAGAAATCACATAGCAGTTTTCAGTGCAAAAAAGTTCACCGCTATATCAACACAAACTTACTTGGGGACAACTAAACACATGGTATCCAGAACCAAAACACTGATGACCACAACTATCTAATTCCCTACCGATGGCACTGTTCTTTGAGCAGATTGCTGCATGACTGCTGTTTGCAGCTAACACTGAAAAAACAACTCTCAGCTTTGGTATGCACACAGAAAGTTCGTAACCTCCAGCTCAAGGCAAGCATTGAGAATTTGCTATGCACCAGGAATTTTGATGAGGGAAAATGCAGCGCCTCCTCTTTTTCTCTGGATTAAACTGGGAAAAAAA
>QGNR01000061.1:4461247-4533870 GCA_003435085.1 Syrmaticus mikado | reverse complement strand
CAACAACAACAAAAGAACCAGAGCTCTTTCATTGCTGTTTGCTTTTCTCTTAGAGGAGTCATTAAAACTGATTACTCTGGCTGATTTACAGGAACTCAGGTTAAAACAATAAAGATCTAAAATGCTTACTGAGAGGATAATGCAATTTGCTTTGCTAGTTATATCGTTGCAGGTGGGCACAGCTCTAAGCCTGAACGTTCGCACAGAAAATATCCCCAAAGCATCATGTTAATAGACAATAGAAAACAGTCAGAACTGTTTTCAACGAAAGGATAATTCCTGGAGGCAGAATATTTGCTAGTGAAATGAACTAAATTAACTTTTTAAATTAACACTGTGTGACTTATGCTGATTAAACAGTGTAACCCCTTCACCTCCTGTTACAATTTGTTTTCTATTCATAAGAACAAACTAGATTAACCCTCTACCCCGACTGGTAATTTTGTTGCTCAAATAATAAGAAAAAAAAAACACCCATGTGATCTGAGATTATTTCAATTCGTCAACTGAATACAGATGTGCACCATTCAATCCTTTCCAAATTGAAAATATTCATTGTAAGTCAAAACCATACACGTCTCTCCAACAAATAACCTAAGAAAACCCCTCCTTGCTACTGTTAAGCCAACGATCTAGCAATCAGCATGTATCCACTGCAAATGCCTAATGCGAAGGTGGCAGAGAATACTTGACCTTCTTGGCTAGAGCTGTGTAGTACAGCTGTATTTTCAAAACCTGAACGTTCCCCTCACAAACTTCTCGGGGAATAATAGTCTCTGTTTTCAAACACAGCAATTCCATCTTTCCCATTGGGATCAGCTAGCCTAACGGAAATACAGAGAACGTACATTAGTAAGCCTGTTTTTCTTAATACTTTGCACCAACTATTTTCCCAAGATGCGCTGTGTGAAACGTATTGCTGTATGCTTTTGATATCCTGTGTTCTGTTTCTCTACAATTGAGTCCAGGCTGGCAACGTACACCTTCTGCTTACCTGGTGCATAAGACTGCCCACAGCTAACAAAATGCATGTGCCCTGTTCCAGTTCTTTATTATCTTTCTAGGAAGAATGCCTCAATGACTAAGTTTCCCCTCACGTGGAAAAATACAGATCATGGCCTGAAGAGGTAGCTAGCCCATGAAAAAAGGCTTAAGTTAGCTGAGGAACACAAGCGTACTGCCTGTAGTTTCTGCACACAGCTAGAAAAACCTTGTTTGTAAGCTCTCCACAGCTGAAACCAAGGCTCCCCTGCTTTCTGTGGACGACCTTGCCTATCCTGATGCAAAATGCTATATTCTCTCTCACTGTTACATATGGCCAAGGTACTAAGGGAGTTAAGCAGACACCTTGCTGGCCTGCCACCACCCGTATCTGCTGGGGGAAACCCCAGGGCAGAGACTCTACTGGCTGGCTGCCCCTACTAAGTACCTCTCTGTTAAACTGATGAATATTACCTTGCCTCCACGTACTTCCTTCTTGATCAGTAACCTTATGAAGAAGCACCGGTGTTTTTACATTATACTCCCAGATCTAGTTTTGTTCCCATTTAAGCATATTCCTTTCTGTATCATAACTTCAATAAGGCAACAGGTTGATCCCCTTCCTCTTTGCAAAAATAAATCTGAAATATTTGAAGACTCATCTGTCCTTTCTTTGGGCTAAAATCCAGTTCCTTAAATCTTTTCTCACAGGCCAATAGAGTTTCAAAGTAGATAAAAGGACAAAATGGAGAACACGAGGTCACATTCTCTACCACTGCCTCACACTTCATTTTGAGGAAATTAATGTGGAATTGAAAGAAAGTCAAGACACTTCCCTAACAGAACTTGAATTACGCTCACAGTTGAAAGTGACCACTCCTTTGGCAACTTTAGGAGTCACATCAAACAAACAAGTCAGCTACCTTCAGAAAGCAGAGGAGAATTCAAAAAGACTATGGGAAACCAAGACTATATTTGAAATAAACCAAAAAAGACAGGAAAAGACACTGTCAGTCTTCAAATTAATTCCAAAGGTTCGCATAATAAAAAAAAATTTTCCTACCTGAAGAGTTCCTTCGTGCAACAGGAAAACATTTCCCAAGCTACCAGGGCTGCTGGGCTGAAAATCTCAGCAATCAGTAGGTGCAGCTGAAGTCTCAGTGCAGAGGACTGTTAACACTTGCCCCACCATTTGCTGAGTAGATGCTCCAGATACCTTGTAACAGCACACCTGGTGATTATAAAGTCATCCTTAATTATTCTTGATTGCTTTCAAAATCACCTTGATTGAGAAAGCAGCATAACAATACTGAGCATTTACAAGCGCTCACATGAGTATAGAAGATCAATTTTTAATAATAAAAAGTTTATCAACCATTGTAATATGGAAGTTAACTTATCAGAATGCATTGCTAGATTTTTATTCATTTATTTTCTATTTAATAGAATCTTTCTTACTGACAAACTTGTACTACCTACAGTAGTTGTTTTAGAAACGAAAGCACGAACAGAAGGTGGGTTATACCTCTGACACTGAAGTGAAGCAGAGGTAGTTTTTTTAGCAGTATGGTACATCAGCATGAATCCGGGCTACACTTTTGTTCAAGAAGAACAGTACAGCCTGTAAGGGTCACTAAAGCTAGAGAATCTGATAGCTCAATAAGTTAAGAATGCAATTTCAAAATTAAGTCTGCAGTTGTATATACGTGTGTTGATCCCATACATTTCTTTCCTAAGCACCCTGAGGGAGAAGAGAGCTACCACGATGTGTTCAAAAGCATTGAGAGAAAAAAGCACAACACCTCATAGAGACTAGACGTGTTTGACTCTCTACAAGACAATACAAGCTGGAAACTCCACAGGTAGTTGAATAGGTATGGATCATACCAACCCTACTTTCCCTTCTATAAGTTGGCAATGAGATAACTTCTACAGAGTTATTAAAAATTCATTGTACTGGATGTAAACAGTGAATATTTAGAAAAGCAGATAAACCTCATGAGAACATCCCTGATAAATGGGCTTTATTTTACCGTATTTGTAAAAAGCTGGCAAATGGTATTTCATATCTAGCCTTTACGGAAAAATGCACAGCGTGATCCTAAGTACTAGAATGATAGCATTAAAGAAAACGTATTCATCCTTTCAGTCCATGTATGCATACTCTTATTTTTAAGTGTTTTACTGAAATAACACTGTTTCATGATTGTTGGTGAAACTGGAAAGTTAAATACAACCCAGCTTCTAAACCACAGGTCTCCAAATGATGTAGAGGATCTCTGCTCCAGCTAGATGTACCGTGATGTATCTCTGCTCCAGCTAAGGGACAGTAAGGTAGAGAGTAACCCAAAATGTATATAATGGTACTTGGAGACGGGGACAGAGCCACGATGCCTGAGTTTAAAGCACGTGCTCCGTTGACTACTAATATCAGTAACATTTATATCACTGCAGTCTGCTGTCATGCCAGGTGACACCCTGGCATGCTCTAGTTGCACAGGCAATTTAAGTGATCTACAAAGGGCACGAAGAACCGTTTATTTCACCTGTACATATAATAGACAGAGTAAATATAGTAGCCATAAGATTAGTAGGAATAAAAACGGTGATGAACTTGCATTCCACATTGGTCTTAAGCGTCTCATTTTATAGCAAGCGTTAATTCAATTTATGAAATTTAAGGCGGATTACTTTTAAGCCATGGATGTCAGAATGAACCTTGATCTGCTCTTGATGGATGACACTGACAGACAGTTGGCATTTCAAGACAGTCTGTACAGCACTTTCACGCTGTACAAGGGGAAGAAAAGGAGGAAGAAGAAGGGGAAAAAAAGCAATTCTGATCACCAAAGACAAAAAGCTGCTTCTGCCTTCATCCACATTCTGGGATCATTCCCCCTGCAACCTCCACCTTCCACATTATTAGCTATTTATTTAAGAATGGAATAAAAACTAACAGAGAAGGCACCCATTTAAGGCAACTGGAAATATCAGGTTGAAATCACAGGTTGCAATATGGCATTGTAAAAAAACTCACAGCCTTACAATTTTTTGGGCTGATTTGTGAATGAAGCGTGCATACCTCTGGGAGACATTCATTTTCCAAATGGCTTTGGGTCTAAATAAATATGTAAGCAAGCCCTCTCTCTCTTAAAACTTTGGAAGTGTTTGCATTATAATTGCTAAGTGATATTTGTGTTCAAAACAACATATTAATCATAAGAGACGTGACCTTTAGAAAGATAACATTCTCACTCTATGTTTTTTTGTTTTTACCTTGGGACAAGATACTGCATCAGTTAAGACAGATCACATTTAATAGAAACGGAAGAATTGATAGAGTCATTTAAATCATACCAGCTATCATTTTATGCAAGAAAAAAATATAGTCATATGAAATTGTTTCTACAGCGGTCGGTGGCATATTGTTTTGCGATATCTGTTTTTAAGTATTAGATAACATTTTCACACACTGGGTTTGCAGCTAACCAGTAGCATCTTTCTGATAAAGAATACTTCGATGTTGTAAAGAAGGTAGAAACTCCAGCTGAATTCAGAATAGTTGAAATGGGAAAAAAAAATAATTGTATAAAAATAAATATAAGAATAACTTCCAGGCCTGGGTAATTTTATTTCTTCAGTGTTATTTGAAGTATTTCGCTTAGAAAGAGCTTAAGGTAGAAAGACTACACGTTCGCATGAGATTTACAGAAAGTTTGCTGTTATACTGCCCTTGAAAATCTCCACTGCAGAGGTCATTTAAATGAAAGTCATAATGAAAATGGCTGAAGAAATTTACACTTTCTTCCACTTGTGCACATGCAAGATCAAATCTATAATTCATCAAAACTGATAAGAGCTCGAAAAAGGAAACATCAAAGTTTATCGTTAAAGATTATCCAAGCTTATAGAACAAAGGGGCTTGGCTTTGTACCCCAGATTTGCAAGTCTCATCCTCTGTTGTACAATTGTGACCTGTTGGAAATGACATTTCTTGTCTTGAAGTATTGCACAACCCCATAAATAATTAGTGTTTCCATTTTCCAAAACAAATTGATAAAGCCAATATTTAGGTTGCTTCTTTCAGCCCAAGAAACTCTGTCAGACTTGTGATGTTAATTCGATTATCCACAGTTGGAATGATAAAGAGAGATTTTCAAGCTCAATCCCCTTGCGAGCATGAAGGGCAGGTTGGATTTAGATGAGTTCAGAGTAAACACAAATGCCTTTTAAAATCCAACAAACATTGCCAGGGTTTTCTAGTTTGTGTCTCGTTTTATGTTTCTAATAACTTATTCATCTATTCAAAGTAGCTATTCTTCCATTTCATTAAAAAGAAACACGCCCTCTGGAATGTGGGATAGGACTATCTGCCCATATATTCTCTGGCAATCCTAAGTCAAGGATCATTTGCAAAAAAATAAAATGCATTCTGTATTCTGGTAGAAACCTCAGCGATCAAGTGATTCTGCAAGCAGACCTTGTCCTTGCACTTGAACAAAAGTTTGATGGCAGATATCCATCAGCACATCACAGTCCCAAATCAGCCTAGTTTAAGGTCAGACATTACTGCAGAGAACTGTGCATTCAGTTCACATGAATTTAAAACAAAAGCAAATCTAAGCAAACGGAGGTATGGATTCAGGAAGCATACAGCAAATACTATTTTACAATACGTACAGAAACCTCAAGTGACTCCTGTGAAACTTAGAGCCTGAGATCCTGGAAGGATTGCTAGCAAGGTCAAGCAAGCAAGCAAAATTGGCTGCTTGCTAGAAATAGAGATAGTTAAAAACAAAGGCAGATATCAAGTTTGGCCCAAAGTTTGTTTCTGCAGACTGACATACAAATTAGGGATAGAACTGCGCAAGAAAACAAAACCATCACAGAGGGAACAGGCTTGTTCAAATGGAAGAAATGAGTCTTGACTTGTTTCAATCCTGTTTGCTAGGAGGGCAAAATTCAAAAATCACTCAGATTAAGCCTTTACCTTAATTTGAGTTGTCAACATTTCTGTTAATACTCTGAATTGTTTTGGGACACAGGCTAACAAGAAGGACACAACAACTGTAATTTGATTTTATACACTGGCAAAATTTGCAAATACTTCTAAAGAAGTTTGAGGACAGGTACACCAGGGGAGGGGAGGTTCATATACCGAAGGAGTTGCTGTTTAGTTGCAATCAGGTGTCTAGGCTGAAATGAGAGACGCGGCATGGACCCATGAAGCCCCAGCTGAACAAAAACTGTGATTACGAAGGAACAAAGTACAGCCTGAGGTATCATATTATGATTATAAAAATTGATCTGTGGCATCATTAAAAGAAAAAACTGAAGATCTTTTCAAAGTTTGCAGTCAACTCCTTTCGTATGGCCATATACTGCTGTCCAGATAGAGATTTCCATGCAGTAGCAGGTGAGGCAGATTCATTCAGTACCCAAAAAGCGCTACACATCCCAACATGCATGCAGAGTGGAGAGGACTCTTATTCTGCTCCTGCTATTTTGAGAAGTACCAGCATTAGCTGAGAAAGTGCAGCAGTGCACAATTCACAAAATAAATTAAGGAAGAACTACCTTTGGGTATTTCAGCTGTTGGTGTGGCTGACCCGTTGGCTAATATCTCCATCCTTTCTTCCTCTACCCTGAGTTTGCTTCATTAGTGTACTGAAAAGAGATTTCATTACACAGAGGTGATTTCATCTTCTGCAGAGTAAAGCTGCTGTGGAGTTTTCCAACAAAAATGCTAGACACTCCTGGAGTGTTGACACTTGCAAGGACTCAAAATTTTACAAGTCAGGCCCCCAAACAGATCTGTACGCAAGTCCTCAGCCAAAAGCAGTCCAAACTTTCCGATGTTCTTTCCGAGGTTTTTGTGCATTGAAGGACACTTTTCTCTTTTTGAAATGGCTTTTAATATCTGTTAGCTAAGACCTTTGGCTCCATTTGAGAACTAAATGAACTTAATTTTTGAAAGTAGTGTTAAAGCCGACCAACCAAGCCCAAGCGAAGAATCTGCAAGAGCTCAGTCACAAAATCCCTCTTGCTTTGTTGGCAGTGTTTATAGTAGCATATAAAAGGGAATTGCTCATGTTCCTCATAACCCTCTATATTAAGTTCGTAACATCTATTTGCCATTTATTTTAACTCTTAAATTACCATATGCAAATGGTCTCCAATACAAATAGTTATTTTTAATTAAGGGTTTCATTTCTGGTCTTTTGTGAATTATTTGAATGACTCCATAAAGTAACAACCTATTCAGAGTTAAGTGAAATACACTGCATTTACCTGCTAAAGTAATTGACACCTCATCCTCTTAAAAATATTTCAGCAGAGAGCCACATTGCCTCTGGACAGCAGAGTGGGACTTTATGTCTTGATAGCCTTTCAATGAAAACTGATCTAGGGTAATGTATTCTTTAGTTGCTGATTATTCCCCTTTGTCTAACTGGAAGATGAATGTGAGCATGTGCAGAGCCTGAGGACACTCCGTTAGCTTTGACAACGTGGAAAGTTGCAGCTCTCTGTCAGGGATCTATTTTTCCCAAGGGCTTCGCCGAAACTAAAAGGTTTTCTCAGTGTCCATCCACTGTGCCAGAAGAATGATGATACGGTGTAGAGGGAGTCAGGAAAAGAAATATCTTCAAAAATGGTTCCTTGTGCAGAGCAGCTCTGTTTCGGTGTAACAGAGGATGTAGGGTATTTCAAGTCCGGCGTACGTTGCAAGGTGTTTTCATTATTTACTAACAGACCCTTGATGTGTCATTGCAGCCAGCCTTGAGGATTAAGGAATTGGCAGATTTATGAAGAACAGCTTTTAAACAGCTCCTAAGAGGACTCCGGCACTGCTGGTCTGGCTTTCACATTCTGCTGTACACAATGTGGGAACTGATGTCATTTATCATTTCCCATCTTTGTGCACGAAACATTATCAGGATCATGGAAGATCTGCAACCCACTTCTAATAAACAGCTCGGGAGCAGGAACATCAGCTCACGTGGCTGCTGGCTACAGGCAGCAGTTCTTCTCAGCTTGCCTCTTCCCCCAGGCCAGGAGGTGCTGGCATGGCTGGTGGGAGGCTGCATTGGGCGGTTAAGTTCAATTTCTAGTACGCTACCTTTGGGAGAATGGTTTTCTAAGCATACCAAGTGGAAAAAAGTTACATAACTTTTTAAAGAATTCTAAGCTTTCTTTGTGAAGAAAAGCTAGATTTTTACATTTTACATTTCAGAAGAAATACGAAGGAAATTTTTTCAGATACTTTCACATAAACACATGTGCACGTATTTCCATTTTCTCAATATGCTGGACCAGGTTCTCAGCAGATACAAATAAATGAAGTTCCAATTTTTCAGTGTAAACAGTGACTGCATGGGGAACAAGACCAGACTAAGCCAACTGAGATTTGTTTCAAACACATCCCAAAGCTCCAAATGAAGTATATTAGATGTGGCAGAACTCACCTTCATATCAAGCGTCAGGTAAACTTTTTGAGTACGCAAGCACATATCTCAACTCAGGTCCATTTGAAAAGAGCGCACGCAGACTAAGTATTATCTTCAGATACCCAAAACAGACGTATTTTCAGCTTCAAGTTCCATTGCAAACATTTCACACAGCTTAAATTCAAATCAATTTGCAAATTCAGGCAACGTTTACCAGTAACCTCAGCAAAGCAAATTCCAGAAATTGTGCCTAGTCACATTACATAGCTCTATCTCTTAAAATATACAGAAAGACAACCCTAAGATCAGCATTTAACACAACACCCAAGTATGCTAATTGTGATTAAGATTCTAATTCCTCATGTGGAAATAAATCAAAGCGCTCTTACAAAAACCACAGTCAAAGATTTATCTTTTATCAAATTGCTTTTAGATTATGTACGATTAGAAGAGCTGTTTGGGGCATGTTTGAAAGAAAATGAGAAACAGCCTGATAAATACATCAGAGACTGTATTTTGTTTTGTTGGCTCAAAATAGGTAGTGCCTTATTTTTCCTCTTCTGGATTAATTTTTAGTCTATGTATTTACGACATAGAACCAAGCAGAAGAGATTTTTTTACACAGCAGTGCTAAATATTGTAGAGATGCAAGGAGAAAGTCTATCAATTTCTAGTCATGCGTTTCTCTGTATGACCATTTATTATAACAAATCACTACGTTTCTGCTCTACTGGAAGCAGAACAGAGATTTCTGTTATTTTTAATCAATAATATGGTGTGATATTCCGGTCAAGTAACAAAGTTGCGTAGTTAATCGTGTCACTATGCTATTATTAGCACACAGTGTCAGGCGCTTGAATCTTCCGTACTGAACAATCACAAGAGCATTTAGGAGAAATGCATTCAGCAACAGAAGTAAAAACAGGTGGCCAAAGCAATGTCCATGCTGTAGTGCAGCCCATGGGGGTCGATCCCTTAGGATTCCTTTTTCACCTTTAATGCTCAGAGAAGATAATTTTTACCTTACTTTTCCAATAGAATACATTTAAAGAAGAAACTCTGGAATCTTCTACAACAAAGCTTACTTCATCTACCTGTGTGGAGAAAAGATGAAGGAACAAACCACAAATAGCAGATATTAACGACTACTAATTGTTCCTAGGGAAGATGCTTTACGGTGTTTAGTGCAATGTTTACATGCTTAGATAGGTTACATCAGGCTAAAATAGAATTGCTCATTCTTAACTTGAAAAAGGTGACACAGGAACCTCTGTTGTGATTTAGTGATACATAAAAGCAAGTAAGGTCAGCTAAGCTGCACACCTGTATTTTTTATTAATGATGTCTACTTAAGCCTATGCCCCTACTGCCTGCTGACAGCATAATTCAGAATCGATTTCCCCTCAATCTCTGCCCCTCAGGTGGCTTTGGATAGCTGACTGCCAGGAATGCCATACAGGGTATCTGGTGGCTGTTCGTGGTGCAGCTCTGTCCCTTTGGAAGATGGGAATGAACAAAGATGTGCCAAAAGCCTCTCCAAAAGCTCTTTCCCAGCGCTCCCACATTTTTAGAGAACTTGTTATAAGTTTAAAGAGCATGAGAAGAAGAGCGTAGCATCGGGTTCAACAGCAGTTCAGATGCAGCAGCAATGATCTACACGTACCATGTCACCTAACTCTCCCCTTTATCGCTGATATTAGCTTTCAGAAGGAGCAATGAAATACCCAAGCTTCCAAACACTGGAAAGCAATATAAAACCCAGTGCATTATGAGAACCAAAGCACCCTCGAGGGGACCAGCAGTTTTAAATGAGATTTTAATGTTAATAAGTGCTGACTGACCTTTTCCATTAACTTGCTCATATGTCTCCAGCAGACAGTGGAGTACCAATCGCGCACTAGCAATAGATTAAGTGGACAAACTCATCCTTTAGAAGAAGTTAACAATCCCCAGTTAAAAATGCAACTGGTTTCCAGAAAGACAATTTGGAATTTTTTTTAGGTCTCTATCAGCCTGGATCTGAATGACAACTGCGACTCCAGCCTGTGTCTGAGAGACTGTTTCCATTGGAATTATTCAGCAGTGTGTTAAGAGGTCGCGAGAGTCATCTGGCACGTTGAAGATGCAGGTTAAGTCTCCTGCTTTGTGACTCAACCAGTGAAGCCTGATGAGGTGACTTTACCCAACTGTGCCTACATCTGCACTACCCATAAAATGGGAGTATCATCTCTTAATTCTCAGGATGAAATAAAAATAAACACATTAGGAAAGACGCAGTGGGACCAACTAAGCCTATGTTTGTGCATTTTTTTCCATTCTTTCTATAGCTTGCTGCAGGAAATCCAGCTTCTTGGTGCACCCTCAAGAAATTTGAATCAGACTAAACTCAGCATACACAATGCATCATTCAATACCAATTGCCAGCCAGCGACTGGTGATACCTGCTGATTTCACGTACACCAGCTCAGTTCTGCACGTGCCTTGGCAAACAAGTCCTAAACGTAATATGTACTGCTTAGAGTCCAAGACGCGTATTTAACTCAGCAGTCAACCTTTCCTTTGGGAATTCTGTCTTAACGAGTTAATTTAACGAGAACATTTTGAATTGAAGCATAAGATTCCTACTCTGAGGCCACTACCTTTTGAAGCTAATACAAGCAAGAAATCAACTTTAATATTACCTCAAACTATAATCATTTAAATCAACAAAAAACAAATTAATTTTATATTTACTGAGTCTGCAGATGAGCTAAGTTAGTTACAAACAGATAGGAAAACAGGGTTACAAACAGAACGAATCAAGTCCGCTATGCTCACGAGGGGCCCTCGCATTATAAGCAGCCTCCCCTTCGAACAGTTCTCAATTTGGTGCAGAGCCATACGTTAAAGTGGATTTCGCTGAATTTAATCATTAATGAGCCAGAGAAAAATCTATTATTCCTTGAGACACTGAAAAGGGTTAGGAATAAGGCTGCCCTACATAGATTCTCTCAGCCAGCTGAAGTCCTCTAAATTCACTGAAATAAAGCTTGTTGGAAACCAAATCAAGGTGAGATGTGGACAATAACATAAGGAAAAGAACAAAAAGGGGAGAATTCATTGTGGATTAGGCATTCCCCATTCTCTCATTGCTGGACAATCCTCAGTGTGCTTTCACTTCTTTGGTTTTTCTTGTCTAGACATTCTCATAAAAGTTTTCTTAGGTTCATAATTTTATTCAAAGGTAAATTGCTGAACCTAAAAAAGAGCAGAGTAGAGACACTAATGGAGACCTGTTTCATCCACATCTTCACCTAACTCTAGGAAGCAGGCATAGCTGTACTTATCTCAGTGAATGCTGAAACATTTTAAATATGCGTGACTCCATTCACGATGTACCTGAAACTACCAAAAGAATAACTTATATCTTTTAAATACCGTTGCTTATCTTCTCTGACCTGTATGATTAATAACTATGACTCCTCTCTTCTGTGAAAGCACTGCTGGAGAAGATAGAAACCGAATCTTAGTTATCTAAGGTGAGTATGTACCACTTTCAACGAACGTTAGATCTTCAGATACTATGACGACAAACTTTTTCAAGTAAAATGCGATAGGAACCTACACCAGAGTCCATCCAGAAACTATGAATACTGCAACTGGCACAGCAAAATAGTGAGCTGCTGGAAATGCTTGACTTTTTCCCAGAAATGTTGAGGTCTGCAGGGGCCTCTGGAGGTCATCTACACCAACCTTCTCTGGTAGGAGCACGGCCTCCTACTACAGAATGTCCAGGATTGTGTCCAACCAGATTCTGAGCACGTCTAAGCACAGAGACCCTACAACCTCTCTGGGAAACCTCTACCAGTATTCAATCATCCTCACAGTAAAAAGTTTTGTTCTTATGTTTAAACAGAATTTCCTACATATCTATAGCCTGAGATTAAATATAGATATTTATCTATATCCTGAGATTAGAATCACGTTACTCTGAATCTTGTCATTGTATATTCCAAAAAGTCTTCTCTTGAGTATGCAGTCATATATAAGCCAGCTAAGGCGCAGGTAACTTCTGCAACATAATGAAACAAAACTACAGAAATCTTGGCATTGCTAGTGTTAGCGTACCAGATAATCAAGAAATTGCTTCATGTTTTCAGTGAGTTAACACAGGAACTATAGAAGATGAACTGATTTGGTCTGTGTTATAGAGCAATCCTTAGCATAGGGAGGCTTTTATTTTGAGAGGAAAAAAATAAATTGCTGACAGGGCCAAATGAGGTTTGGTTAGTGTCAAAATTTGCTAGTATACAAGAAAAATTAGAAGATCTTGAAGCTATGATTGCTCTTGTAAACCTCTGTAAAGAGTAATGTGACAGCCAGAAACGGTACCATTTGATGCACTAGAAATAATTATGTCACTTTATAAACATGATTAGAATTCTCATCTTATATGATAAATCCATTGTATGCCATAGGAAAAAAAAATTTAAAAAAATCAAGAATCAACTTTTCTTTGGGAAACAACAAAGAATTTCTCAAGGGTAAGTAAGAAAAGGTAAATCATTGACTATTTATGAGAGACCTTGAAGCTGAAGGAAGAGGCAGCAGGAAAAAGTGTCCTAGAAAAAAAAAAAGTTACATCAGTTCTGCCAAACAATTGCACAAGTACTTGACCTTTCTCATGGATAATCACCCTCTTTCCTGACTTCACTGTAACAAAGTGCTTACAAGCTGTCTCACTACCTATAGACCATCATGTAACCCATTACAACAATACACGTGCACACTTAGAAAGAAGAGCTGGTGCCTTTTTGTCATCTTCACATGATGCAAAATCATTGTTTAACTAACACGACTATACGTTTCTCACATTTTCCCTCTTAAAACGCCATAAAAAAAAGAACGTACAACAATCCAATGCCAGCAGAAATCTGCCTTCAGTAATCCTTCGTTTTCTCATAAAATGAATAGTGATGCACCTGGGTATAAAAAACCCAAACCTTAACCACACTGAAATACCTTGGGAAGAGTCCAGATAATGCACAGTCATTTAAACCCCCGTGACCTCTTTTGACTGCTCTGTTATCTTGGATGCCAGTGCTATTTCAGCTAATGTCTGTCTCTGTGATATCATACTCTGAAAAATCTTTCTATGTGATTAGAAAATACACAGCACCATGAACTTTACTGAAATCCAAGTAATTCGTCATTACCATGTCATCATCAGTAATTTTATCTAAAGACGGGAACTATTTTTCTTTGCTTAACGTTCTTCCATTTCTTTCTCTTCTCTGAGAGTCTCAGAATTTTTAAAGCCAGGTCACTCATTTTCCCATGCCCTGTCCCCACCATTCTCTGCCTATGCAATCAAGCAAGTTGCATTTTAATTGATCTCTTCATTTTTATAAAAAGGATTTTATGTGCTTAATCTTTCTTGTAGCAGTTTGTTTCTCCTAAACTCCCCTCTCCCTTATGGTCTTTCTGATGAATTGAGTGCAGTTTTCCAGACATTGCCATACTGAAGCCAAGTCAACATGAATGACCAATTCCTATTTTAAAACACTCAACAGTACTACTACTAAAAATCTCTGGTCATTTGTGCTATTCTATCACGTAGCAACTTGTTTCAGCATCCGCTCCACTCTCCCTTATCTAATAACTCACCGTCTGCACAACTAGTTTACACACCTCTCCAATGCAACTGTTGGCTATCCGGATTATATTTTCTAAAGGAATTTTGCTTCCTTTTTCTCAGTTGAAAGTCTTGCATTCTAATCCTTCTATCATTGTCACTGATGTTTTTAATCATCTATTTTAAAAATCAACAAGATTTTTTCTGTGAACTCTACAGTCTTAGGGCCTGGTTCAATTCCTTTTTCACCCTTCTTTCAGGGATGCCAATGTAATGCCTGGTGGTCTCCAAATACATTTCATCATATTTTTGAAAATTTCTTTATACTCATCTTTTTTTTTCTTTTAAAGATCTTAAAAAAAATTCTATATTTTTTCTTCATTAAAAAACATTCACTCTTTACATGTATATTATTAGTAGTAATATACACGTGCTACCAACTCATGTTAAATACATTATAAAACAAAAACAGACATTGAAAAAGGATAGAAAATATGAAAGCACTATTTTTAAAAGTTACTTCATTTATTAATGATACAAATACTATTTTCTTGACACGCAGCAACGGATCGTCAAGAGCATAATCCACCTCAGAGACCACTGCTCTCATCCCTGTCCAGGTTACATCTCCACATCCCCTGAGGATGGAGAAAACCATCCTCTGTTTGAGGAACAATAAAAGATTGGGACAAACTGAGACAAAAAACCACAGCTCAATCAGGCCTCATCTACCTAGCAATACTGTGGTATTGCTATTTTTTCTCTTGTCCATACCTTTCCTCTCTTCTACACAGTTGACCAAAAGTCTTTCTTTTTTCTCGTATCAACTTGAGATGCCCAATCCAAATTTTTCTTTTCTTATTTTTAGCATGTGATAGCCTTAATTATTTATAAATGAAGAAACACTGGTTTAGGTAAAGATGAATCAAGACTAGCAAAAGAAATGAGGTTCCCTGTTTAGGAAACTTATAATTTTGTTCCCTTCCAATAAGCACGTAATCATTCAAGCTCCAATATGTAAGACCCTTCGCCATATTTGAACTTTTTTTTTTTTTATAGTAGATCCCATTTCAGATACATTCCTTTTTGCAAAGATTTGTTCTTTTTGTTTTTTGTCTGCCATAGGCCAAAGCTTTTCAAGAAGGGTGACTACAGAGTAACCTAACAGGAAATATCATCTACGTTGTATCTAAAAACATTTTGAAAGATTCCAGACATGCTACCAATTTAAGCATTTTGTTGGATCATAGACTGTATTTCATTTTCAGAGTCAAGATAAATTTTGAATGAAATGCTGTTCACGGTTCATTTTCAGTATTGTATAAGAACTTAAGAACTAAGTCACTGTTGCAAGGACAGCTGCCCTATTAAGTATATTTAATAAACACCATTGTAGATGTAGGTTTCATTTTGGTTTAACTGCTAACTTTTGACTCGTACAGCTGTCAAGGTACAGTTTAATTCACATAGGTTTAACTTCTGTCCCCCCCCCCCCCAAAAAAAATCCAACACAAAAAACAACCCAAATAAAAAATATCACAAAAAAGATGTAAGAAAAAAAAAATCACCCACAAAACAAACAAGTAAATAAACAAGAAACCACTAAAACCCACAAACACCTCCTCAGAAACAACAAATGCTCTCATTATAGCAGTATTAAAAGTACCTATTTCTGTACTTGTCAGACATAATTTTTTTCTGGGGTTTTCAGTGTAAAATGGAAAGGAGACTAAATATATTCGCTTGATCCTCATGAGACTTTCCTTTAATAGATGAAAAGCTTACTCAAGCTATTAGTCTTTTTCAGTTTGGCTGCCACGGCAAATGCCCTTCTGTGCTCCCAACAGCTTTCAACTTGTTTTTCTGGATTAGATAAATATTGCACTTGAAGCTGTCCCACAAAGGTATATGCTTTTTTGTGTGTTTGCCTTTTATTTCATACTGTACTTCTGATACTAATGAACTCATTCCTCTGGGCTCACTGCAGGACATACATGCAGAGAAGACCTGAAAATTACATTTGGGGCTATTGTCAGGCAGCAGACAGGCAGGTTTGCTTCCAGGAAAGGAGCCATTTTATGAAGAACAGAGCAATTCAGCTCAGAGGTTGAGTGTTACAAGTAAGCAAGGATGATGATGGCCCCTGTAAAGTTAAGAAGTTGATAAACCCACTGAATTTCAACCCTTTGCTGAGATCCTTCTGTATATCATCATGGAACCATGCAGCTGAAACTCAGTTCCCTTTCACAACCTTGACAAGCTGCTGGTTTTTAGTTAGTGGGTCGAGCTAAGCACGTCTCTAACTAGGATACAGAAACAAACCAAGAGTCTATTTTAGTTTGAAAAACAATAGAAATATAATGCTAGCGTGGATAGATTCCAAAATCTTTATGATCATTAATGCCTGAACTAGGAAGAGTCCTCCAGCTGCACAGATATAAAGTTGAATTTCCAGGACATAAACCATTAGAGCAGAACTCAC
Organism: Syrmaticus mikado; assembly: GCA_003435085.1. Taxonomy (NCBI): domain Eukaryota; kingdom Metazoa; phylum Chordata; class Aves; order Galliformes; family Phasianidae; genus Syrmaticus; species Syrmaticus mikado. The sequence goes on along the minus strand of QGNR01000061.1, from coordinate 4,517,345 downwards.
CTGTGTGTTGGTTTTTTTTGTGACCAAAAACGCAGGGTATGCCACTGCTGATATGATGAGGACGCTTTTCAGAACAGCTTTACCACCTAAGAAATAGAATAGGATGAAAATCCCATGGACGGTTTATATCAGGTTTTGACAAATGCTTTCTTTGCCACCACCACCCTTCAGGCACATTCTAGCAACGTCAGCACCTTATCAACAGGCAACAAAAGCATTGCTCTATTACTAGTTATGTTGGCTCCAGTACAGCTTTGTATCCTGCTAGCACACATAAAGCCTCACCAAAGGTACCTTCCTTGACTGGGCTATCATAAGCAATGATAACATACCATAGAAAATTTGCACCGTAAGAAAATCTCCAAGTTTCACAGCAACAATATTTCTCTCTTTTTCTTTTCTTCTTTTTTTTTTTTTTTTTTTAATAAATGTTGTCTTTTCTTTGGATTATCAGATCAGTAATAGACAGTGAGAGTTCTTTCTGTGATATCCAAGTCAAGACCAATTCTGCCTGTGACCATATAAAGGTGTTTCATTATACCTGAATATGTTTCTCTAGCCAAAACAAGTAGTAGTAATGTTCCTGAGATATTCTGTCAGAAGAAGGGTTAACTTGAGCACAGTTTCTCCCTCACGCCAGAAAACACTTCTTCACCTCAAAATTTGAAATTGTAAGAACTGATTGCAGGATTGTTTTTAAAATTAAGGCATCGAGACATTTACAGTCACAAGCAATAAACATTTTTCCATCTATGGTACAGAAAGCTCTCTGTTTATTATTCTTTCTGTAGGTAGTTTTGTAATTATGGGACCCATGCTTATGATTTAACGTGACATTTCTCAAGTGTTTTACAGAGAATTTAATTTGCGCGCTGGAGAGGATTTGTAAAGATCATGGAAGCACAAAATATCAGATCAGTGTGTTATTAAGAGATGATGTGAAGGTCAAAACCCTTCAGCACCCTTTGGATCAAATAACTATGAGTGCAGTTTCCTCACTTGCAAGCAAAAACATTTTGTGACCATGATTTACTCAGAATGCCACGGTAAAATCCAAAAGCACAGCTGTGGAGTGCCTTCATCCCATCTCACAATCTTGAGAAATAGCTACTGCAGTCACTACGAGTGCACACACAGATCAGGTTTTAGGGTAACCTGAGTAATGAGACAGTACACTCACACAGGAAGTGCCTAGGATGCAGGTAAGAAACAGAGCTACATCTTTCCAGATAAATCTATGGGAATTTTGCCACTGATTTCAGCAGAGGCAGGATTCCTTTGAAAGCTCATAACTACATGTCAAGCACCGTGCAACCTCATGGCCGCAGTTGAGTGCCGGGCACAAAGACACATGCTGGGTAGAACCATTCTGCTGTTGGCAGCGAGCCCCTGGAGTGCCACTCATTGGCTGCTTCACTGGGTACCACCAGAACTGCTAGCTGCAGGCCACGCGAGGAGTTCCGTGTTCCTTCCCATTAACATTTCTTAAAAAGACTTCAACTGAGAATAGAAGTATTGAGAGTATCGTAGTCAATTTCTCTAACGCATCTACCAGCACAACATCACTGCGTGCTTGAGTGCGCCACTCACAACACCGCAAGTTGGCAATAACGAACCCGAACACAGAACTGATCATAGAGAAACAGCACTGGCAAATCGCAAATAGATCTAAATTCATGCATCAGTCTTGATCACGGTATAAATATCCTGAGTATGAATCTATCACCACAGTCTCCCAGTAACTTCTTTTTTCCTTGGGCTGAACCACAATTCTGGCACTGAACAGCCTTGAATTTTGGGATATTAAAAATTCACATCAATATGTTTGTGATGTGGGACACTAATTTTTCCTGAGCAGCAAATTTATGTTTGGGGAATTAGCTATACTTTGAATACCTGCCAGTGAATGAATATTTAGATTGTCCTAAGGCAACCCTTGGACTGCAGCATGCTGCTTTGTTATCAGTTTCTAAATGAAAGCTCCTCTCTACGGAGAACAGTGGAGAAAAACATTTCCCACCGGGGCAAACATGAACTTTTGCCAGTAATAAATGTTTGCTTATATGGCTTGTGCTTCTTAACTCGCCAGTTATTTGTGGGACAATGGGCATAAGTGGGTGGAAGCAAGTTCTGAATATAAATGAAAATTCTGCATACAAAAAGCGTTAGTGAACTAAGTCTAAGTTCTGAAAGTGGAATTAGTTTGAACATAACTGCCCAAGGATAACTCCTTCCTATTTTCTGTTTAATGCGCTATTGAGAGGTAATATACCTGTCCACCTGCATAAACTAGTAAAATGTGGAATGCTTTTATAACTGTACCCAGGAAGGTGAAGAAACGCATATTGTACTAAACAAGTAGATATCAATCCAAATACTTCATCCTTGCCTGAGCTGTGAGTGCGAGTCATCAGTTTCTGTGAAACATTTTGGGAGTGTTTTTAGAGTTTTACCTGAACACCAAAAAGCAATTACGCTCTTTGGAAAACAAAGGAAACACCATCATGGGATAAGAACAGAAAGCAAAAGAAGGGGTAAAGAAGGGCAACCTCAAATACCAAATCCTCTGGCAGTTCAACGAATTTTAGGGACGCGGATTCCAGGGAAACTACACTGTATACACTTTCTGCAAGCACAGCCATGCATAACTGATTATTCTTTTTGCTTTTAATTCATTAGACTATAGGAACTAAACCTATCTTGAGTTTTCTTGACAGGTAAGTGGGTATTTATTGCTGTTTTGAAACTTGTTCCAACTAGTAAAAACATTTTTTTTTAGTTATTTTACTAAATAACTAAGCTCTCAGGTACAGATTCAAAAAAGGGCTATAGCTAACGTTGAGGTGATACTCAAAGTATCAGCTCCAGAAGTTTGGAGGGATAACATTTCTGCTGCTCCAGAAACATGGGTTGGCATCTTACCAAATGTTCCAGATTTAAGCTTCGTACAGTATCATGAGAAAGGAGGTGTGACGAGCTAAAAACCTCAGGCTTTTCTGGAGGGGGAAGATTCCAGCCTTTCTTCTATAAGGTGCAAGACACAGGGAGAAACTTTCTGGTCCTGTGCTTCATTTCTCAAGTTTACATAACTCTGACACAGAACAATCTCTGTCATTCTCGAGAATATTAATGATGTCCTTTGCATGTGAGTCATTGCTTTATGCTCACATAAATATTGTGGCATCCACAGGAAAAACTCAGAAATAACAGAAAATTATGTATGAATTATGCTTCAGATTGAACTTGGCTTCTCTAGGTTAGATTCCAAATACACCTAAGAACTGGAGTTTTCGAATTTTGTAAACCATACTGCCAAAATCCCTTGCCTTACTAGATTCCTTAATGTAAAATATCAAATGACTACTTGCACCCTCCTGATTTCCATTTGAACTTCGTAATTAACCAAAAAAAAAAAAAAAAAAAAAAAAGTAAACAACTTACTAGAGTGAATATTAAAAGCTGAATTCTAAAAAAACTCATGAATGTTCCGGACAAGGGAAATCTGCTGTTCTCTAGAGATACGTAGGCACTTCAGCACATCAGACCTACATCTCCCTTCTAATGAACATTTACATCCTTCTAAACGTCACTCCTGCAGGAACCAGAAAAAAAATGTCCCAGAAGATAATGTGCCTTGTGGGCATCAGGCAATAAAAGACATCATTAGGTACAGTGGCGAATCAGTATTCAGAACACCATGGAAGCACTTCATGTACTTCTTTTGTAAAACAGTTGCCAAGAATCTCCAAAGAGAGCAACTGTTAAGAGTACAGTGACAGAATATTTTCTTTAATAGCTTGCTTGAAAAGAAAAAGGAAAAAAGGCTGAGAATTCTGCTTTTTAATCTCTGATTTGAACGTGTTATCAGTTTCCTTTTATTTTTCATCCCTGTTGCCTACGAAGAAGTAATTACCACAGAAAGTTGGATTCAAAATGATAATGAAAATTAGAAAGATCAATATTCACTAGAAAACGCGAAGTGCCACATGAATGCTCAGTGGCATCCCTAGCATTATCACAGATGAGCAGTATGCTGGATTTGGTGGTGCTGGTGCTGTTAGAAATAGGTCCTCCCTTCTCAAATACAGCTATGACTCGAAGCAGCTTTGACTACGTACATAGAGAGCATTCTCTGAACTGAACAATTTTGCATATCTCTCAACAAGAAACAAAAGTAGATTTTTTTGTGTCTGCTTTCAAATCCAGTTACATTCTAAGGAGAGGCAATGTCAGAATAGCTGATCAGGATAAAGACCCATAAATTCTGACTAACCTGGTTGAATCAGCTTTCCCTGCAGGTTTGTACAGGGACAGAATTTTATCTGCTTCTCAGAGAGCCAGCCCAGGAGGCATATCATATCACCTTTATAAATCCATTCTGAAGCGGGAGACAGAATAACGACAGTAGGATGATTATCACTGTAACATTAGAAATGCAATCTCCCCTCCCTCCTCATTGTAAGAGAAATGGTTGCCTTCCTGTTACGTTTATCAAAAATTTTAAGCCCAACACCAGATAACATTCCACTGTGCAAGAACTCAGTGAATGAGCAGATCAAGTAACTATGTCTTTAATGGGAAAATTATAGCTGTGAAATGTTTTTTGCTATTTTGAAACAGATCTACGTTTAATTAATTGTTGATTGCAGCTTGCGGGTGAGCAAACGCTAGGAGATATTCAAGATCTGATGAGATGAATAACCAGGTGCTAAAGGTGCTGGATGACATCACTGTGAGTGTGAGGTCACTTCCAGTTGCTTTGAAAGGTCGTAATCAGGGCAGACTCCTGAGGACCAGAAGAAATCTAATGTCACTTCTATCTTCAAGAAGGGCAAGGAGGAAGGTGTGGGGAACTCTAGGGCTGTCAACCTCAAGGTTAAAGTGAATTGCAGTAGTCAGCATGGATTCGTGAAAAGGAAATAGTAATATTTGATTTATGTGATAACCATCTACAACGAGATGATTGGCTCAGAGGCTAAGAGAACGTCATGAAATTAAACAGAATTCTTGCATCTGGAGAGGAGTAATCTCATCTACCAGTACCAGTGTGGGCTGACCAAATGATGGGCAGTCTAGCAGAGAAGGTCCCAGTGGACACGAAGATGAACATGAGCCAGAAACATGCCCTTGTAACAAAGGCAACCAGAAGCATCTGGGACTGCATTAGATAGGGTGTTACCATCAGGTCACCATTCCCTCTGCTCATTTTTGCTTAAGACATATCTGTTGCGTTGTATTTAGTTCCGGGCTCCCCAGAGCACAAAGAGCATTGAATTAAAGAATTGAGTCCAGTGAAGGGCCATGAAGATGATTAAGGTCTAGAAATACCTGTCATACGAAGAGAAGGCTCAAGGCAGAACTTATCAGTATATTTAAATACCTGATGAGAGCACATCAAGAAGATAGAGCCAGACAACAGGACAAGAGGCAATGGCACAAACTCCAATACAGAAAATTTCACTCAAGTAAAGAAGAATGGGGTTTTTTACTGCATAGGTGAATAAAAACTCTAGCAAGTTTGCCAGAGCGGGTGAGGGGTCTGCATCCATAGAGATGTTCAAAACTGGAGGGGACACAGTCCTGATCAACTTGCTGACACTGACTTAGTTTTGAGCAGTGGAGCTGGAGTAAGAAAGCTCCAGAAGTGCCTCCCAACCTCAGCTAGGCTGTGACTATACACTTAGCAGATAGTGGGAGATTGATGAAGGAGAGAAATAGGATGATAAAGAACAGACTCTGTGACCCTGACTCTGTGCATAATTCCACTGTAATCAATGAGGATACTTGAAATCAGCAGTGCTGCTCATGATAAATGAGAGTGGCTTTATTTTTTCAAGAATTATACTGAAGCATCCTTAAGATTCGCAAAGCCACAAGCAACAGGAAGTACTTAAAAGCAGTGTGTTCAGTTGTTTTCTTGTTTTGTTGTTTGTTTTTTAAATGACATTGGTGTTGATCAGCAAATTATAATTTATCCCCAAAAGATAGCACGTTGCAAATCACGGAGCTGAATTTGATCTCTGATATTAACTGTTGGGCAAGGATGTTTAGACTCTAACAATCTGTCTCTCTCTCACTTCAGTAGTCTTTAGAATGAAAGCAACAGATGATGAACATTTGCTGATAAACACTCTCAGAAAGATTTTTTTTTTTTTCCTCATTTGCTGTGCTTTATATGAAAGGTGTAGTTTTCCTCAAAGGCAGACAACACATGAAACTTAAACAAAGGGGTATCAAACAGCCACCACTGTGTCCACACCTGAACTGTTACATTAACAAGAAAAGCAAGATACCTTGTTTCTTTCAGGGTGTTGTAGAAATAAAAGGATAAAAGAGGAAATACTCTGTCAAATAAACAAGAGAAAGCACATTTTGCTTAACACTGGTTGTAGCAGAATACCCAGATCTACAAGAAAACAGAATTGAAACCACGCCATTCAATGTATGTGTCTTCAGAGTAATCATAACAATGATACAGCAATGGCAAAAATAAAAAAATAAAAAATAAAAAAACATCAAGAGAAGAGCTCTTTAGCCATAAAGATGCAATCCAAAATAAAATCAAATTAATTTATGCTTGCTTTAATGATCTCTTTTACGCAGAGACCATCAGCAATGACTGCGACATCAAAGCACCAATGATCATGGTACCAATGAAAATATCCCAATGTGACAATACGGATGGAAGATGAATTCCTTCAGCATCCGCCTTTGTCAACAGCATGAATGGGGCAGGCTCTTCAGAGCAGTAGCCTGGTCTGTTATTGTGCACTCCATATCAACAAAAACTGTCACCCTTAATAGCCAGGCAGAATCTGAGCAAAGCTAAGAGAACTCCATCTACTGTTTCCAAGGTCAGTAGAAAAATCTATGTCAGCTTCAGAGTCAAGAGGCACAAAGTCCACAAACCACAAAATACAGTGAAACGTAAGTCAGCCAGGAGCTCTTAGCAGACCATTTCACTTTATTTGCCCTCATTTAAAAATCAGGGAAACGTTATAAACCAAAATGGTCAAGATGCTATAACAACAAAAAGAACTTTTGGTAAATTCTGAATCAAAAGGTAAAATAAAGAGGCTCTACTATATAAAAATACTACCACGACAACTTCTGAATATATCTGGTCTAGAACAGAGATGCCACTGGAAGACTGAAGGTGGCTCCAAAAACGTAACAGCTTACCAGAAGACAAAGCAGCTAAAAGAGAGATATTAAATCTCCGCGAATGAAAACAGATATTTTAAATATATTCCTTCCTCATTTTATCAAGGGCTTCCATAGATGACGTAGTTACTATATAAACCCTCAAACACAGAAGAAATAAAGAAAAAGAAAAACAACATCTGTCAGATTTCAGCCTAGTCGGGATGTAGGTCCAAATCAAGTTGCTGCCCTATACTACTTTTGGCCTCTTCAGATCTTGGACAGTCTGATATCCTGCAGCACCTGCTTTTCTCTGACTCCTTATCCAAGGCAAACTGTGTGCCCTTCACCTAGTCCTCGTTCCGGCTGTACTGAGTACAGTCTTTGGGCGACGGTCTCCAACAACAGGCCAGCATAGTGTAAGCACAGCAGCACTCTCATCTCCCCTGAAGCTTCCAGACATCACTGCAGAAATCTGTGTATTTGCACAAATACTCTCAGCTGTGCAACGTCGCTGCTTCAGCGGTCAAGAACCACACGCGGTTTCTCTTTGCCTCACATTTGCTATTTAATGTACTGGTTTTGTTGTTGGCTAGAAAAAAAACAGCACAGCTGTGTAACCGAAGACTACCAAGTACTAACTTCATGTAGATTAAGTAATACGAGGATTCCAGAAGACCATTTAAGAAGCTACAAGCAGTGCTCTCCAAACTAATAACTACACATTAAGAGAACTCACAAGACATTTATATATATTGAGTGCAAAGAAAGTACCACACGCAGCCATCTGAAGCATGAGTATCTCCTTTGCAATAAAACTGACGCTTAGCTGTATGGGTCACTAAAAGATAGAGGAATTGTAGTTAAAGCAGCTGTGTACATCCCAGAAGAAAATACAACCCATATCTAACCTCTATTTCGGCTGGTGCACTGGATTACTATTTATTGTTTTCAAACACAGCTCATTCCCAGAAAGTTCAAAGTTACAGATACTCATACAAGTGATTTCAAAATACTTAATTTTTTCAAGCACTTTTTAGGGAAAGAGAGTCTTTGGGGGAAGAGGAGCTATCAGAATACAGCAGTTGGGAGAAGTTGGTGGTTTATCCTCTGAGGAGAAGAGATGGAACAACGACAGATAATCATCTTGTGTGTTAGGAAAAAAAGATATAATGACATCAGATTATTTACACTGCAAAATTTAACTGTAGAAGACTACAGCTAATCTGTAACCCAAACGAATTCTTTAGTCCACAACTCCAATTTGCTGACATGACATCAGATAGCATTTATTTTCTTGAGATTCTGAGAAAAATGAATTTTGGGTGGGTATAATACATTCTCATGCTTTGACTTGTGAGCTCCTTCACTATAATTAATTAGATTTGTTAATCGGTGGTATGCTCTTGCCTATTGCAAAAATAACTCCTTATTTCACATGCAGACAAAGTACAATATGCAGAGCTAAACGTTCTGGACCACTTTGTAGGTTTTGACTGTAATATCCTATTGCTCTGCTCCAGATTAGATTGCCCGTCAGCAAATACATCTAGAAACTGACGTGAAGGGGTCATAAATTGCATCAGTTTGCTCAGCATATATTTTCCTTAACCCAGAAAATTCATTCTGCAAACACTTCTACATTAAGCTGTTCCCTCATCACCTCTCTGCTCTCCAGTAAACATGGAATTGTATAGAGAAATTTCCCCACAACAGAAGGCCAACTAAAGCACTGAACCAGTACCAACACATACAGCAAGCTAGGTCCTCGGTCTTCACAGCCCTTCACTGAATAAATACATCCAAATACATCCACTGTTTTTGCTCCTGGTTGCATCATCGCTTGTTTAGATCATCCAGTATCTACCAAGTGCGAAAGGATCACAAGTACAGACATAGACAGGGTTAATGAAATAATCAGGAGCGGAGAGCAATGCATAAAATAATGAAACCTGAATGCACATCCATAATTGTTTCAGAAAAGAATTAAAGATGGTTATTTGAAAAACTAAGCAGGAAAACGTGATCACTGAGAAGTAGATATCTATGTGTCATTATTTCAAGTACATTAATCAGAGTTAGCTTTGGCTACCCAATGGATACCGCATGTTTTCCATCTCTCTTCACGTTCTGAAAACATCAGCTAAGTTTCCACTATTTAAGTGGATTTTTGTACCGTTACTTTCAGGACACACAGCTTAGTGCACACAACGTGCATGTGCTACACCATACTTCCTATAAGAAACCTTGAGCTCTGCACTAGTGGCTTATTTGTTTTCCTTACAATTTAAACATCACTTAACTCTATCGCGTGGTATTTCACAGGAGACAGCATTAAACCAGCATGCTTTATCTCAAAAAATTTCATGCTACACTGGTATATTTCTGGTTGAAGGTGTTAGATATCCATTTAATAAATATTTTAGGAATCCAGAAAGAGTACCACTGCTGTTTTAGAGTCTGGTATTTTCTTTTCTTAACACACCATTAGGAAACCACAACATCCATTCCTTTCAGCCAACCTTCTCGAGGTGTAGAACAACCCCAATGGCACTGAAATTTCAATTTCAGCAGAGATGGGAAGTGTACCTGTGAGACTAAAAACTGCTGAGGGCAGCAGAGCAAATATCATCAAAAGCACTTTTAGCACGTGATGCCAGGCAAACTTTGTGTTAGCCACACGGCTGCTAGAGAGACGCAGCTTGCTTTTTTTTAACAGAATGCAGACAAGAATCAGCACGTCAGCATTTTTCTGTTTCTTTTTTGCTCCCCAGACTGCAGGGGAGCCTTTAAATCGATCTGCAAGCGAGGTTCTCTCGGTGATGGAACTCAAACAGTAAACTGTATCATTTAAAGTAGTACAGTAGAGCTTAAGCACAGAAATAGAAGATATCCTTAGTCTGACCTGAAATCACTGTATCTCACGTTGACCAAATCCTCCTAACTGATACAACAGAACATAGTAGTGACATTAGCAAAGGCCACAGAAATAACTCAAGGCTAGAAACAGGTGGCACCAGGTCCTTCAAGGCAATGTCTACATTCTAAGCTTGCTCATTTACAGACCATGAAGACAAATGCGCCTGAACAAGTTTTCTACCAAAATTAGCTTGCCTGAACTGTAGCCATTGGGAATTACTTCTGTAACAAATAATTTGTCATGGTCTCTAAGTATATAGCAAAGTTCATCAAATTCAGTGAAGCTATGCACTAGGCTATACTAACACATACCTCCTTGTTTGTCTGTCATGCGTGAAAAAACCTTTGGTGAATTTAATCTATTGCATATGGTTCAACAAAACAAGCTTAATAATCTAATTAGTAACGTGAGAACTGCCAGCGTTTGTGGTAAGATTGATTGCTTACACCAAAAACTGATTTCCCCTTGTGAAAACTAGCAGTAGTAAGAATAGTAAGAATGAGTAAGAAATAGCAAGAATTGCTTTACTGCCAGCAAAAATATCCCCGTAACCCGTGCAGATGTCTCTGAACAGTTCATGATCTGTGATATGGCTGCCTCAAGATTCAACACGATTTTCATATGGAATGTAATCATGCTCTCTCTTCTTGAAATATATACTAAAAGAAAAAAGAAAAAACAAAACAAACTTATAAATCCACCCCTCAATACACATATGAAACAGCACCTCTGTTGCTTGTATCAAGAGAGAGTTTTCCCATGTGAGGAAACGTACTCACAACATCAATTTCTCTACACAGAAAATGTGTACTTTGGTGATAAATCCAGTGTTTGAATTCAGCCCATATATTGTCTCACTGATGTTTCGCAGGTCAGCACAACAAAAATTGTATGGCTGCTTTGATCCTAGAGAAAACATGTCAGAACTGAAAAGCAAGCCTTGATAAGTGTGAGCCTAAAGAGACCCAGTGATTTAAATTTGAAACAGGAACCGCTAGTCATGAAAATTGACACGCTGTTAGAAGCGGATCTATATTTCATCTGAAGAAAGAACATTTGTGTTTGGGATGAGGGCCACCACTCGTGAATACCGACATGAACAGTCCTTTCCCCTTATTCTCTTCCCCACAAATCAGTCTCTTTTCTATACTGCTCTTACTGCAGTAGAATACCAGAATAAGACACAACAAAATGGAGCCGTATACAAACTACTGCTATTTGTTACACAAAGAATGACAATGCTGTTTGATTATCCAAAGAAAACAGGCAGCCAACCTTGAAGTAAAGCTCTGTGAGTGAACTCTAAAGTCATCTCTACTGAATGCATAGTTGCCACTCACAAACCTGTGGGCCTTCAGGTAGTACACAGAAAGAATGGCTTTACACAACAAACACACAACAAAGAACTTGAACGTTTCCTAAAGCACTGCTAAGTGCTACCAAATGGGGACCCATACAAAAACCTCAGACTGGATCATAATTAATTGTGTACTAATTTAAATTCTCCCAGAAGGGAGAAATTTGTACAGAGTCCACTCTGCTCCATTAGGAAATCAAACCCATGCAAAAAAACCATATATTTTGAGTACGTAACAAACACATACTCCTTTATTTCAGAAAAACATCACATTACCATATAATTTCTGATTATTCTTTGGGATTATGTCACTGGACAAACACATTATACAAAATAACCTATTGCCTCAAAGATATTTCCAGACTGGAAAAAGCCAGAGCAAAGCAGGATTTCCATCACAAAATGCCCAGTCCATTAGATACTACTGTTCCTCTAGGAATATGCAAACAGAAATCTCACTGCACTGTCCCTTAGGGCTACCAAAGCCACATTCCTATATATCAGATCACACGCTGCAGAATTACACATGGCTTACATTCCACTAAAGTATTCCTTTTTCCCTTCCCACAAACAATCCAAGGACATTAGAAAGTATAGCTTTCTAGTAAAGCTTATTTGTCAATAAAATTAAGAGAATAATTAGAGAAGCGTAATATTTTATTAATGAAAGAAACTACTAAAAAGCAGCAAATGGTCATGGATGCTATATATGGTGGGAAACTTTTTCTCGTTTCATAAATCTCTCTCCCACAGGAGCAAGACTGTAATCCAGACTGCTCAAATACTCGAGCAACATGACAGCGTTTCCTATGTGGATCTACAGGAACAAGCATCAGTCTAATTCGCAGTACGTCCTACTGTGGTCACATAGACGATAGCACTTCTAAGCCACACAAATCTCTAGAGAGCTGCATGTTATGTTAATTCTGGAAGCGTTAATTCTAATCCTAATTTTGAGAAAACCCAAGCTCTCATCGGCATTTGTCAGAGTCCTATTCAGGTGAGCACAGCGTACTGTTACAAGATTAATTTAAGAAGTGAAAAGACAGTATAGAGTTGGACAGAGGTACGTGCAAAGGCTGTGGACTAAATTCAATGCCACTCTTCTACTAGCCGGGATTTTTATTTATTTATTTATTTTTAAACAGCTGCAGCCATCTCAGCACTGAAAGAATGCACTGGTCAATAAAAGAAGAGCAAGTAGTGAAAGGAAGGATGCAGTCACTGACAAAATTATTATGTTTCGTTTCCATACAGTACTGGACTAAACTATTCCGTCTTAAAACTTCAACCACATTAGTCCACCAGCTTTCATACATTCCCTGAACTTTTCACTCCACATTCAATGGCAAAAGATATTTAAATAAAAATAAATTAAGAGGAGGCCAGAGCCACAGACTGAGCCTGCCTCTTAACAGTGGTCTTCCCCTGGCTAAAAAGCACATCTTAAAGAATCTTCTTCTGTTAAGAAGATTCATTATGCCCTAATTATTCATTCTCATGGACATATTACTTGCCTCCCTAATCCTAATGAGGACTAACGAGGCAGCATATTTGGCTTTGATGTTTACTTTTCTGTTTATGGAAGCTGTCCTCTTTCTGTGAGATGCTGACGTTTGTTTTGACAGTAATGACTGTAAGTCTGTGCAGGTCAGAACAACACAACATTGAAATTTTCATCTCATACACACAGTCTTTTGTCAGTGCCTGAGTTAGTGCTCTCTCCCCAGGATCTCAGCATACCGTATTTCACAGCTATCTTACACCAGCTGGACAAAAACGGTCATCCTAATTTATGTACAGGAAGGGAAAACTATGAAGGAATTGCTCCTTCTGGAGAGAACATCATGATAACTAGCAAAGTGAATGTTTCTTCACATTCAGCAACTTATTGTGCATTGATAAAAACCCAGGTGTCACCTCATGCCATTGATTTCAAAAGAAAACTCTGCTTAAAAACTGAGGTCACAACACGGACCCAAGTTTTTGATAGCTGTGACACAATTATCTCCCTTCCCTTAAAATAAGTCATTCAAAACTGAAGCTACCACTCAGCCTCATCTTTTCAATTATCTTCTCACAACCTCTCTGGCATAAGAGACCTTCTGTAAAGAGAGAAAAAAACCCCAACATACAAAATTGTCAGTCTTACCTACTACCAATTACCTTCCCTAAGAAGACGACGCAGAAATCCAACCAGATTAGGTGTACATAATAACAATGATATGGAAAACGTGCAGAGCAAGTGATTTTGTATTTGGCTTTACTTTCTATGATGTTCAGTTTAGGGACTGAATGTTACCCACAAGAAGCATTATTCTCAGATCTTCATCTAAAGAGTCAATCAGCAGTTAATTAGCTCCCCCATATAACAAGACATCAGTCTCATTCTGGTATAGACAAAGACTCTGTTTAAGCCTGACTTATCCCCCAACACAGAGAAGATGCATGAATTTGCATCAGCCACAAGGTCTGTCTGGAGAACATCTTCCGGAATAGTAGCAGAAGCACAATGTCACCATGTAAATTCATTGTAGAAAACAGAACGACAAGTGAAGACAGCAGAGAATACCTGTATAGAATCTGCAGTAAGCAGTTTTTTCTTAAGGCTGCTACTTGGATTTCTGACTTCAGGAACGCTCTGTGGAGAGATCACTAGATGGCTCAATCTCAACATCAGCAGAATCTGCTTTATTCTACAGTACTAGAGGTAAAAAATAAAAATAAAAACAAAAATTGGGGGCTCCTCTCCTCAAGTGTTCACAATCTTCCCAGCTCCAGTTTCAGACAAGTTATAACACGAGTAATCTCTGATCTTATGTTCCAAAGGCTAAAACCTCCATATAATCACTAAACTCACACTTTTCAAGGGTCTTTTCCAGAACCCTTCTTTCTTACATTGGAGAAAAAAAAAAAGAAAAAAAAAATGGGAAAAACGTCATAGTTTTCTAGAGATCACAGTATTTCATCTATCCAGAAAATTTTTAAGAGGCTGAAAGCAACCGAGCATTCTCAGCAAGGAGCTGAAACTTGCACTGTAAGCAGTGTCCATGGGAGCAGAGTGAAAGGGTCCCTTGTTGATTCCCATTTTAACTGAAGGGCCACTACACTCCTAGCAATTTCTTGAAGGGGAAGGCGATAAAGAAGAAACACAGCAGCGCTGTGTGTGTACACACGTGGCTCTAATCGAAGCAGTTCAGCATGAACATCACAGCTCCCAAAGAAGGTTAATTCTGTGCCCCTTCAGCTTCACCTCACATGCTGAAAGGCCTGTGGGTTGGAGCTAGGACCTCGCTGTCTCATGTAACTGCTCAGTTTATAAGTCGTAACATACACATTCAAAAATCCTTGGCTCTATCTCCCTGTCTCCCAACTAAGAGGAACGTGTCTTAGAGATTTGCCTCAGTAGTTTATATGGAAAGTTTAGGGCCTTGTGAGAAAGACACACAAATACCACAAACAGTAACCATCATGTCAGCTTCACTTGTACTCTAAGATTTGGTAAAGTCAGCTAGTAAAAAATTACGTGATGATTCTCATGAAATATGAGAGGTGCAGGTATTATCAAGCATCAGTGAGCAAATTTCAGGAAGACCAGCTTGTGTGACCTCCCATACTGCTAAGGGAGAATGATCTCTTAGTTATCATCTTCCTCCTTTGAAAATCAACAAATATTAAAAGTAAATGTGGTTATAAGCCTGCCTGTACATCAGAAGATTTTTCACTTGAGAACCACTGTTATATTTGAATCACTTCATCGATCTCAATTATCAAATCTCACTCAGAGCTGTTAACAAACCTCTAATGAAATTAATAGTGGCAAAAGATTGAGCTATTGCAATGGTACATTCTTAGTTGTACTGAAAGTGGATGGAAATTATATTTGAGGGAATTAGATTGCAACTCTACAAACAATTTAAATCTCATCATATAGCAATTGTTACAAGCGCTGAACCATTTTCTAACGAGGTTCCTTTTCTAACCTGTGCATTGTTAAGACCACGCGGTCTGCTCCTGCACTACGTATACCCAGTCATCCACAGCTCCAACAGCTGTTAACTACATTTATTAAAATGTACTGAACAAACGAGTGTTCAGAATGCCTAGAACCACTCAAAAGCCAGAAATTGACCTGGTTAGTGAGATATTATGTGTCCGCCGGGCTGATAACAGAACTATCTCTAGAAAACATGTTGCAAGCAATTGCAGATTTAGTAGAAGCTAGAGATTTTCCTGTCCCATGAGGCACAATTTTAGCAGCCTCATCAAGCAATCTCATTGGCTGAAGAAAGCTGCAATGGATCTAACCCAGGCCATTTTTTTTAAATCCTAAAGTCACTGGTAAGACCCACTGCCATTTTATTCCAATTCCTTTTGGATATCATTGTACAATCATATAGCGCACGCACAGGGATGAAGTACTTCAAAGAGTTCAGAAACAAGCATGACCCCAAGGAAAAACAATTATCTTAATTGTGGCCTAAATGCTAACAAACACAAGAAGTTCAATTTTCGCTCTTATTTATGCATTTGTGAGAAAACAATCTTTTGAGAGGCAGCAGAGATTTTCCCCTAGGTGCTCTTTCAGCATTTTTTTTCCTCCTTGAAAAAGCTCATCGAGAAAGTCTAACACAAAATTACCACAATTCTGATTATGAAATGATGATGCGTGGGAGAAAAACACTGTTTTTTAAATAGAGCTCAGGTTGTTTGTTTTGTGCCTAGAGGGTAATAAAAATGAAAGTAAGTAAACAAATAAGAGTTAGAAGAACTATTTTTCATTAGTTCCCGTTAGCTACGCTGATGAGGTGAGTCCACCCAGACTTTCCCCATCCGCCTTTTCCCATCCATGTGTCCTGTGGGATTACTGATCTAGCAGGAGACGCTTTGAACTTATGCATGCACCTCTTTCATCTGTGGTTTTAAAGAATAAAAAACACACATAATATTAAACAAAACAAAAGACTTTTGCAACAAGTCTACTTTTCCTTTATCCCCTTGTGGAGCAGGAACTCTAAGTAAAAAATAAATAATTAGACACGTGAAGCACCTTTTAACCGTCTCTTGGGATAAAATGAATCTGCTTTGATAGAAGACAAGGAGCATGAGGAAGTCAGGAAATCAGAGACAGAAGAAATAAGACTTCATACAGAGTATTACTCATATGAGAAAGAAAAAACAGTCCAGATAAAATCAAAAGGAAGCATCTAACACAACAAGCGTGGGAATTGCTAGCTAAGCTTAGGGGATGGCACTCTATTCCTGCACGCTGTGGAGCTAACGGCCACAAAGACTGCTCTTTGTGTGGGTTATACTCGGAATAACATTGCTGCTTGTACTTAAATGATACAGGGAATTAGAAGTGGACTCCTTGCACAAACTTCTGTGTGAAGGAGGGTATTGTTTTGTCCCTCTGAATTTTCAGGCCATACTGAGATAAGCAAGTGCAACACAAATGAGAATGCAGAAACATGACATAACTTGAATAAGTAAATCCGGTAACTGCAGATTACTTAGGTAATCATACAGATTATAAAGCTTCACTCCTCTCAGTTACGAACACCGGAAAGCAAACTCCTGTGCTTCTGGAGTACATGAAGATTGAGGAGAAAAATGAGTGGGAATATAGATACCATTTAACTATCAGACATCTGAGTCCAATTCTGATTTACTCAACGACGTAATCAACAACTTGCTGAAGTCTAAAATCAAACTCAAAACCAGAATTAACAAATTCTCGCATTCATAAATGCAAAGAAATGAAAGTTTACTACGAAGCCTTCTGTATGTGTCAGTATTTGGGAAAAATAATAACCTAAGCATGAATTAAAGCTGCAAGAACAGCTTAGCTCTCTGTCAGCAGGGTGAGCTTTATGTTGTTTTCAATTGCAATTGGACTGGATTGCAAAACTCATTCAGAAATGTCTCTTTTTTTTATCCTCTGATTAACTTTTTTTTTTTTTTTAGTTTCTTGATTTTCACTCTGACATTACAATGACATACAGTGCATATGTTCAAAAACTATTAGAAAGCAAGGAAAGGCTTAAGGCACTAAAATTGATAAGCCGACAGAAATGCTTTCACTAGTGGAAAGCACCATTTTTTGAATGACAATTCTTTTTTATAATTATTATTAAAGGGTTACTTGAAGATACTGCATTTCTCCTTGCTGAGTTCATGATTGCCAAACGAGCCGAGAAGCAGAGTTGGAAGAACCTTTATTCTAATTCTCAGTTTACTTCCAGAGTCCCGAATGACTTCAGGCAACAAATTTTCCATCTTTTTAGGCCTCAGTTCCCTCAATCTGGAAATGAAATTAATAGTACCTATTCTCTTTGTTAAGCACCACTGTATCACTTAGCTTTTAAGATGACATTTCATTAAGTATTATTATCACTACTCTCAGTTTTCAATAAGAGTTCCAAAAATGAGGCTGAGATGACATGTCAGTAGCAAACTAATTTTATAACAAATTTTACTAAAACATTTAATCTAAGAAATACATGGCATAGATGAAAGCTTATGGTGGAACAAATTGATAGCAAATATAAAGACTGGAAATTATATTTGGACAAATCAGTATCCATTTTTGTATTTACTTTCAGCAAGCTTTTCAGTAACTATTTTATTAGTTCAAACATATATGAAATGTGAATTTTGAATTCATACATTCAGTTATTCACTCTAAGCACTAAATTGTATAATGAACTGAAATATATCCCATTCTAACAAATGGATATAAAGCATCCAATCAGAGGTAAGAAAGTTGGGTTTGTGAGTTGCGGGTAATTCCATATGAAAGAATGGTCAGTGCGAGCGCTTAGACTTTGTAAACAGAAAAGTCCATGCATTATTTATAATTTTCTTGTAATTTCAGTAAATTGATAAATGACAAATCCTCACACACAAAGCAAGAGCGACAGAAATTAATGATAACATCACACGCTCAAAATTTATGGCTAAACTATTTTATGAGATTCGTTGTTTACTGGTCTTTTAGACCACAACTTAATATTCTATGAAGAAACAGATAATTCATTAGACTGGTGCTAATTACTCATACGTGTTAATTGATGTGAACTAGATGATATTATTTTGAATATATTCTCAAGAAAACAGTCCCAGTCACTTGAGAAGGAAAACAATTTTATTCTACTTGCCTTAAAACTATTATTACTTCACTTTGAATACCTGCAATTATGTTCCACCTATGCGGGAAAAACAAGGAAATTATATTATGCGTTCTTGTCCTTTAACTACTTTGGTTTGGACATAAAAGCAACGAGATAGCTCAATAATCGCTGAAACATGGGGTAGTGGGGGTAGTGGGAAGGAAGGAACTGTCGTTGGGAGGAGAAAATATTGTTACGCCATGTGAATAAAACCATCTACACTTTGAGTCTCTCTGTGTTGCTTGGTTTTGGGAAAATAATTTGTGCATTATGACCAGAAATGTGTGACACGCAGACATTCCTGGAATACAGTTAGTATAGAGGTGTCTGAGATTGCACACAAAACACTAAAAGGAACCCCTGTATTGATGGACCTCATGCTCTTGACTCACGATATAAAAGTGTGTCGTGACATATCTTGGTTTTTATCAGAGGCTGAGATCAGGATATGAAAGGAGACATCAATTAACATCAGCAATGCGTAGAGAAAATCAGCGGCAAAAACAGCATCCGGTATAACCTACAGTAGAACAGCAAGCAAAATGATCTCATTCCAACTTCCACGTACCATTTCACTCCTCTGCCTTTAATTTGTTCTTCATAGGTCACTTGCCCTTTGGACACTCCTCACTTCCATCTTCTAGTTCCTCACAGCCATAGTTATAAGATTGTCACTCAGCCTAGAAGCACGAGTGCCATTTCATTAAGAGAAAGCACTGCATTAAACCACACAAGAATCCCAAAGTCACATTACTCATTTGTATTTTAATGACTTGCATGCCTATACTGCACTCCTACGGTAGAGCCTTAGGGTAGCTCCAAGCAAGCTGAAAAAACCCACCAAACTCCTGTGCTGGACCGTACCCAGGCTCATTAACCTTGCCTCTGAGCAGGGTTAATTAGATCAGACTAAGCCTCTAGCTAACACAGTGACTATTCTGCATTGTGCCATTCACATATGCCCTTGCGATTCAGCCGCATCAGCAAGTGTGGGGATGCAATTTCATAATGCTCCAAAAGTGATTAATTTTGCCTCATAGGATCATTCTTTCTTCCTACTGACAGGATAACTAGACAGCATTTCTGGGTCTAGTCTTCCAATCCCGTGCCTGACTTCAGCCTTGCTCGAATTAGATTCCTTCTTTCCCATTCTCACTGTAGATAAAGTAGAAAAAATTACTCCAACATAAGTACGTACCTGCATATCTCCATTGTGCTGACTTAATCAGGCCAGAGGGACAGCCTCCTGCTCGGCACTAAGTTGTGTGAGATCGCTGGTGAGGAAGCAATACAATTAACAAGGTTTCTGTGCTGTTCAATATAATATAAGTCACAACTCCGTAAGGTAGCTTTTACCGTAATTCAATTCACGAGCTGGAAATGACTGAATCCCCTCTCTCCGTCGTATCATGCATTTCAACAAACGTTCTTGTGAATTTCAACTGGTTGTATGCCTGATAATTAGCTTTACCAGTGATGAGGTTGACTGCATATTTACATCTCTCTAACACAGTTCTGTGTCACACCGCACAGGTACATACAGCCTTTAATCATCAATTATTTAGATCAAGATATTAGATTTGTGCACTTTGCTTGGGACAATATATACACATCTCCATCGGATATCAAGTAACAATAAATTGCAGTTGTAATAAGTTGTATTTTAACCTATTTTTTATAATGGAATTATTAATCTTATCTTCATGCTCACTATCATTCTCCGGGTTTGTAAAAACCACAAAAACTTCCAACAGTTGCTTCTTTCCCCCCAAATCTGTCTTATCCTGTTCCAAACTGAAGAACAACATTCAATTCCTCGTTTAGTAAAACCCCCTTATAAACTTGGTCGATTGTTTTATTACTGGAGGTTTAAGTTGTCAAAGTACAATTAACTACATTGTAGCGACAAGGTTTATATATGGACTTTATTGTTGCTATTGTTTCTCTTGGACTTAGATATACATGTTTAGTGCCATTTAAATAAGTAAGGAAGATTTTAGCAGGAAAATATTTGAGAAGTCTTTTAATTTAAGACTTTTTTTCTTTTTGAATCATTTTTTCCTCAGTGTATTTCAGGTTCCATAGTTCACTTTGCACATGCTGTGTTTTTCACTGAACAGCCCACTCTGGCAGGTTGCTCACAATGGGATGACAGCATCTCAGCTTTATCTCTTGAGAGGAGAGGAGGAGAAGGCTGCATAGCAATTGTCAGATAGATGAGCACATGAAATATTACAAGCATTCACATGGCAGCTATGGGGGATACAGGAACACTGGGAATGAGAAAAGCACCTCTTCAGATTAGCTATTTTCTTTTGTTCGAGCCAAGAGAATTATTTAACACGAGAGAGTTAATTACAGGTAGCAGTATCGATAGGCGATTCCAACCTCAGAAAGCAGAATAAATCCACTCACTGCATGTGTGTATGTACATTCATAGACACTTAATGACTATTATCTAAGAAAATTACTGTAACATTCGCAGTTTATTTTCTCCACTGCAAGGAGAAGACAGATCTTAAAAAAAAAGGTTCTTTTCCTTCCGCAACAATCTCACAGGCTTGGAAAAAAAAATTAATTATTGCACTTTGATAGATGAAACCCAGATCTTTTCAATCTTTATTCTGTGAGTAAATTTTCCTGCAGCAAATTTCCTTATAATTACGGTCCTGATTCAAGTGAGCATTTCCAGAGTCCTGATGGCTTTGCAAATCACACTGACTGGCTGCTTCACTTATGCTGAACAGGAACTCACTTCATTATGAAGTTTTACTATGCAAAGTGGCTAAACAATAATGTAATTAACATTTATCTGAAGATATCTCTCATTCTTTTAAGTAATATACGTACATATCTATCCCCTCTTTGCATGCTGGTTATTTCTTAGAATCCTAGAATGGCCTGGCTTGAAAAGGACCACAATGACCAGGTTTCAACCCCCCTGCTACGTGCAGGGTCGCCAACCAGCAGACCAGGCTGCCCAGAGCCACATCCAGCCTGGCCTTGAATGCCTCCAGGGATGGGGCATCCACAACCTCTTTGGGCAACCTGTGAACAGTGCCTCACCATCCTCTGGGTGAAAAACTTCCTCCTAATAACTAACCTAAACCTCCCGTTTCAGTTTAAAACCATTCCCCTTTGTCCTATCACTATCCACCCGCATAAACAGTCATTCTCCCTCCTGCTTTTTTGCTCCTTTCAAATATTGGAAGGCCACAGTGAGGCCTCCTTAGAGCATTATTTGAACAAAAACACTACAAATTCCCCACACAAAAGAAACCTTGCTAGCTTTTGCACTGCAGTGGGAAGAAGTGACATTTGAAGGCACTTGTAAATAAACTGATAACAAACCAAAAGGTGTGATGCTCAAAACCCAGCACAGCACTTGGTTCTAGATATTATTACATACCAAGGATTTTGGGTTGTTTTGTGGGTTTTTTTTTGTTTGTTTGTTTTTGCATATCTCGCACCTGTTTTTAACAGGGTACAACGTTTTATATCCTACAGTATTTGGGATCAGCGAGTTTTGGTAACAGTAGGAAGCCATTGATTTATGTTCAGATCCTGTCTGCAGAGTTCCTGCCTGGCTCACCACTTTTTGTACCACTGCAAATGATTCCTCCTAGTGAAACACCATGGTTGGCATTCAGCCTTTTGCAATTCTGCTTCGTTCAGGTGATTCCACCAATTGCTCAAAATTATCGTAGGCTCTTTCAGAACACTCAAGGCCTATCCCTAGGGGTTGTTACTATTGCCTGATTTATTAAGTGCACCCTTTATTTCATTACCCAAGTTACTAATAAAAATACAAAATAGTACTAGACTTGGGATGCAAAAAAGCAATAAAAAACTCTCTGTTGCTCTCCCACCTGTATACACTGACGCTATAAATTAACATCCATCACAGAGTTAGAAAACATAATGGAAACACAATAACGTAAAGCTAATTTCATCTCTTAAAAAGCAAAAAGCTGCAACGGTGTTTGCAAAACGCAAATGAGTCAGTCTTCTAGATATAATGCTGTTGCTTTACATGATTATAAACCTTGCCTAAATTATACGGCACGCAACCCAACCCAACTATTAACTACACACAGAGGAGCCTTTCATACATAAAAACATAAGATTTTCAGTGCTGGATCCTTCCCTCAGCATCACTTGGAAGACGCTCCCTGACCACTAAACAAAACTATCTGACATCCTTCTTCTTGCTGATAGATATTAGAGGCTAACTTACCAACAAAATTAACAGAATACGTATGAAAATAGAAAGGCTATAGAAAAGCTCTCCAGTAGAAAAGCTGAATGACAAAGAAGTTGCCGAACTGAATTATACTATCACCCAAAGCAGATATTTTGAGGAGATGAAGAAAATGGAGAACAAGCCACACCAGTCTTTTCAAGAGGAAAACCTAGAAAATAAAAAAAGCAATGAAGAAAGTTAAGTCTTAAAACTCTTTAGGTTTTCTTGGCAATTGAGGACAAAGCCCTCCTTTCTCCCTACAATAATCCTACTTTGTGTATATTATGTATATATGTCAATTCAATATTCACGGCTTAACTGAACCACTCTCAGTCTACAGGTATGTGTAAGAGTGTTAGACTGTTAAAGCAGAGACTCATCAAACAAAACGGGGATTAATATCCTTCCTTGAGATTTGACACTTCTTAAATCCTTTATTACTGACAAATGGGAGAATTTACGATTCATATGGAAAGCTATGATAAACGCCACTGCTATCATTCATTTTCTGATAGCATTAAGAACACTGCATTGTTTGCATGAGGTTCAAGGTTAATGCTACATAACAGATTCTGCCTCTGTTTTTTTTTTTCCTGTGTGAAGAGATAGGGAAACTGCAAACTGCTTACTGAAAGATAATTGCTTCATATATGCTGTTCCTATTTTATTGGAAAGTTCTGGCAATGGACTCCCAGAGCATTAGGCCTGACTCTCAAACCATGAGTCCAGCACAATGCTAATATATATATTTTTTTTGAAGGTGCTTATAAATAAACTGATAACAAAAAGTATATATATACACCTTTTATTATACTATATTATTTATTATATTACATATCTATATAGATAGATATATAAAAGGTATATATAGCCAGTACCAGCATCAGATTTTGAGACAGATCCATTGTGAGCAGGCCTGTTCTAGTAGCCATTGCACATTTTTGCTGTGCTCCACTGGAGCTTGGAAACAGCCCAAGTTATATTAAACTGGGAAAACATCACTAAATCCCAACAGCACTTCATATTCCAGAAACATATTATCGCCTTTATAAGAGCTGTATCATAATGGGACCACCACTTAAAAAACCCTGGTTTATTCTGGGGGCCTGGAGACTTGTGTGCAAACCAAATACATCTGTCAATTGTCAGTGTTAGACCCAAGCGACACATTTGCAGATGACCTACTTGTTACTCGTGCCAGAAAAGCAATGGGACTGCCCTGTCATCCCAGCATTTTTCAACATGCAGAATGATGACTGTCACTTGGTGCCTGTTGTCCCATCATCTCAGAGCATTTCCAGTCACCTCTTTTTCTGCTTCTTCATGCATAGAAACACCACATCTGCAATGTAAGCTAAGATGTACCATAGCTACTTCTTGAAGTGACAGAAATATCCACCCTTTTAGTGCCGCTCCACTTACGATTTAGTTAAAAACTCTTGCTTTGTTATTTGTAAGAGTACACCAACAAAACTGACCCATTTTTCACTTAGTTACCATCTGATATGTTAATTTGGAGGTGTTTCTGCAATCCTCCTAAATCCTTTCCGCAAATCCCACTTCTTGTAACAGGAGCTGTTAATCCTACACTCTAGATTTGGTCAGCAGCACTTACAAATGATTCCTGATCTAAGGGGTTATTTTCTGATTTTTCTTTCTTGACACCTTCATCAGCTATACTCTTCCCCCCAGAAAATCCCACATGCTTGATCCGAGTTCATATTCACTCCACTGTTTATTGCTGTACCCACAGCCAGTCATCCCCTGAAATAGTAATGAATACTGTTTAGGAGGAAGTTTTTCACCCAGAGGGTGGTGAGGCACTGTTCACAGGTTGCCCAAGGAGGTTGTGGATGCCCCATCCCTGGAGGCATTCAAGGCCAGGCTGGATGTGGCTCTGGGCAGCCTGGTCTGCTGGTTGGAGACCCTGCGCACAGCAGGGGGGTTGGAACTAGATGATCATTGTGGTCCTTTTCAATCCAGGCCATCCTATGACTCTGTGGTTCTATGAATACAAGAAATTAAAACAGGAAACAAGCAAAGCAGATATGTGAAGGCCAGTTCACAGAAGAAAGAACCACAGAAAAACAGAAAAAGCAGAAAAAAATACAAATAGACTGCACTGGATGAGCAGGACAAGAAGAGATTACAACAGCAAACAGGTGAGAGAAAGCAGGCAGATGTGGGACAAATTGCACAGTTTAGCAGACTAAGAACAGAGAGAAAGAGCCGAGCAGAAGTGAAGGCATACAACGCGAGACAGAAAATGCAAAACCAAAATAGACAGCAGCAATCGTTAGAGTCTGAAATACTGTCACTAGTGTCAACCAGAATGACCTAATAGAAAAGAGGACAGAATCAGACAAAAAGAAAAAAAAAAGAATTAACTGAAAATAGTGATCATATTTATAAATAGAACATAACATACACAAGATAACAATCACTTAGGAGTCTGCCTTGCTACATCTAGGTAGTTGCTTGCTAAAAAGGAATACAGTAAGAAGAGGTGGGATATTTCTGGAGAATAGACCTGGTTCAGCTTGCCCCAGGCACCTGATCCCACTGTGCCACGGAGTCTCTCAAGATGCGCTGCATCCACACAGGGACTAGGAACTGCAGGCTGATGCCAGTCAAGGAGCCAGCCTCCTAATACAGACCTTACGGAGCCAAGTGGAACACCATCAGAAACTGATTTTTGGTATTCAGTAGAAAAAATGAAAAGCTTCGCTTTGTCACCAAGGCAATAAGCTATACAAGGTCACTTAAAAATTCCCCAAGCTCTATTTCAAGGCAAAATATCAGATAATGCAGTTCTGAACAGAAAGCGTCAGATATTACCTCAAATACTGCATGCGGTTCTGGGCAGCACAGTACAAAAAGGATGTTAGGGTCCTTGGAAGCGCCCAGACGAGATGACAGGGCTGGAAGGCACGTCCTAAGGGAGGGGCTTTGGATACAATTAAGTGCATTAACTTTTGGTTAACTCTGCAGTGGTCAGACAGTTGCACTTGCTGATCTTTGATGGCCCTTTTCCGCTAAACTATCGTAATTTACTTAAATTCTTGGTTCAAAGCCACACCAAGGTGAGGGTTTAGAGCAAATCCTCCTTTTCCAGAACAAAATTCTTCCTGTAGGAGAACATACAATGCAGCTTCATTTTTATCAGGAGGTTTATTAACTTGGCTGCGACACATTTTGCCATAGCAAAACTCTGAACAGTAGCAAGGAAATCTATCTCAGCCTTAAAGGAACACTTAGTCTTCTCCTGACAAGGTCCACCAAAATAAAAACACTACTGCCCGAGGATTGATGAAATGACCACTTAATTAGATAGGGAAATACACTGACAGTATTCACGCTCGCTGGGGGAAGGAAAAAATCGTGCCTGAAGAATTTGAGAAAATGTGAAATCTCTTTATTTCTGAGATCCTATATACATTACACCCATGGCAGTAAAAAGTATAAAGGCAGGTTTGAATTATCTACGATTCTTAGAATAGTTTTTGAGATTAAGATTTCAGGTGATAATCAAGTTCCTAATTTAGGCTAACTTCTATTTGCACTGATTAAATGAAATATGTCTTCCAAACAAACACAATTTCATATTGAGGTTAGCTTTCAGAGCATTCCATTAATACTATTTAGGTTCATGGAACTTAACATTTGGTGGGGATCTGTATGGAATTATTTCACGAATCCATAATCAATATCCTATTGAATATTATGAAGTCATAAAAAGCATTACACATTTTCAGATTTCTGTGTTAAACAAGTCTGTTTGAAGATTCACTAAAGAGTTACGAATTTAAGTATATCTTTTCACCATAACAGAAATTCCACACAATAATCTGTGTTTTAAATTAACATAAAACAGAAAGAAACAAAAAACTCCAAAAACATCCATGAAAAGAAGATCCATCCATCCTTTTCAGACTTTTTGAGAGAGACTGAAAAAAATTGCAGTTATTGTCCAACTGTTCAAAATATGCATCATCTCCTGAAAAAAATATCTAAGCGCTCTCTGCCATCCTCAATTCCATTTGGTGCAATGGAAGCACAGAGGAAAAGATATCTCATTAAATGCACCCCTTGGTTTCGGCAGATGGGAGAGTGCTTAATATCATTTCATTCCTGATCTCACTTGTTCCTGCAGAACAGATGCAATATATAATTTACCATAGATGATGGCATTTGAGATAATTCAAAAATCACTGATAAGATGAAATTATATCAAGCTAGATACAGCCATCTGCTATGATTTCAAGGATTCACCTGACAGTCACTTCTTTTGTGACTTGAGCCTCGTGAAACACAGGACTTTGTACATACACACTTTAACGAGTGACATCTAAAACTTCCTTTCTCGGGGATACACAGCTATGTTTTGTTCTGTTCTTGAAAGAGAGCTGTAGCCATGTGTACAAGGCATTCAGAGAGAATGCAAGTCTCCTTTTCATGGAAAAGTAGGTCTACCGTGTATTTAAAAATTACACAAGAAGATTGACCAGAAGGGGTAGGGATTAAAACAAAAGAAGACCTTCAAACACCAGTTACAGAGATGGGAAAAAGCGAAAACCAAAGAACAACCGGGAATTGTCTTCTGTCCAGCAACTGTTCTTACAGGGCAGAATTTCTCTTTACCTACACTTTTTGCGCGATACCTACGAAGTCTGCAGATTCCTGATCGTCTTTTTTTCCCCATCGTATTATTCAACTTCAAAACAGACGTGCAAAACAGTAAAACAAACATGAAAAAGTTACAAATAAAAAACTAAGTTGCTATTGCCATCATCTTACAATGCGTACAAAGTAAGGTACAGGCATTTAGAGTGACTTGCCCACCACGACAGGAAAAATCAGTGACCAAAGAGAGAGAACTGAGCCCACCTCCGCAGTTCCAGAAGGCCTCATGCTTTTGCAAAGAGTATGACAGTCCTAAAATTAGCAGGCTTTTGAATGGGGACATCTGGCATCCCTCTTCCTGGGTGTGCTTTTATTGTCAATAGACAACACAGCGTCACGCTGCCACATGCAATTATTCAGAGCTTCTTAATATGAATTACATCTACTAGTCTTTTATTTAATTCTGTAAGTGAATCTGTTTTCCTGCACAGCCACTACAAACTCCTTGGTCAATTTAGCAAACAAGAGATAGTTCTAAACATGAAAGGGCCCCTGTCCAGAACATCAAACAGGTAGCTACAAGCTCACGACACAAAACTCTCATACTTGAACACAAAGAAAATAAATGCTAAGTAGAGAAAGCAGAGATCTACCAGCTGAGACAAATGAGACACAGAGGTTCAAAGACAACCCCTTTTGCCCTCTACATACTGCTTTGCAGTCAGCAGCTTTCAGTGCAGAGGATTCACTCAATTGCCATGACTGCAGCGAAGCCTTCCAAGTCTTTCCTGAGTTTAACCAGCAGTATTTCATAGAATATAGAAATTTGTAATACAGGTAAAAAGCATATATTATCAGTAGTGAATGACTGTGTTCAGTTTTCCGCATTACAACTCAATCAAGTAGCTGAAAAACTGAACAGTGCTTATAAAGCCACCTTACAAATCACTTTGTTGCTGTCAAAAGTTTTAATAAAAGTTACAGGATGCTGACTACTTCCTAGTTACTATCACATGGGAAAGGTCTCTGGCTCTTAGGACTGGCAGACAGGGCAACCAGATCCAATGGTTGGAAAAGAGTCAACCACAAAAAATGTGGTAAAGGAATTAACAACTGGAATTATCCACCAAGCAGTGCAGAGGATTCCCTGTGAAATGAAGGCCTCAACTTCTAAGAATCTCTCTAAAACCTAAGATTTTCCCACTAGACTCGGTGTGGAATTGGGCGAAAAAAAGCACAACTGTTAACCACAGCGCTTGCTGTGCACAGCAACACAAGGTGTTCAACAAAAACACCTCCATTTTATCTGCAAAAGTGTTCAGTGGTTACATGATTATGAACTGAAATTAATAAATTGATAAGGTGATTTACCCAAAGGGTACTTAGGCTGTCATCTGAAATGAAGGCTGAAACACATCATCTTATCCCTCTGTCAGATTTAGGGGATGTAACATAAATGACACCGAGAGCTGCCAGCAGCAGCACTTCAGCCTATTGGTTTGTTCAGGAAAAAATGAACTGCTTTTGAAACAGAGCTTTAATTTCATCATAGCTAATGAATATTTACACCGCCCATTTTTAATTTTTCATCAGCTCAGCACATATGAATGCTGATACATCCACAGACCAAGGACCCAAAGTCATAATTATGTAAAAACTCCATAGCATGGATCTCCTGTCTGAAATGTTCAGTTGTTGGTGCATGAAATGAGCTCAATAGCTGAGCCCGTATACCATCACATTCCAGATATTCACCAGTTTTTTGTTTCCTTCTTTGCACTTGTAATTAGTAGGGGAAATTAAATGAATAAATACATTTTTGATTAAACAGCCAATCTAAGGAAAACTAAAAGGTGTTGACTGCTGAATGTACTGACCAAAACATCTTTTGGCTTGATCCACAGAATAAGAATATTATATGTATATATGCATGTACATATACATATAAATATATTTATGTATAACATGATGCTCTGCGAATTCAATCTTGATTCAAGATTTGTCTTAATTGTTAATGAGTTTCAGAAGAACAGAATACATCTAGGAATTCTATTTTTTGTTTATCTATTGCGCGACTGGAAATAAAGTTGACTGTAATAGCTACATGAACTCTAGCAATGATCTAGAAATCCCTGTCCTGCTGCTGTGACTCCTGACACTAGCACTGCTGGGTAGGCGAGCTCTAAAATTCACTTTTTACAAGATACTCTGAAGGCACTCTAATATGTACGCAGCTAGTCTTCTTCTCGAATGCCACCCCAAACTTGAGGGAGGAAGAAATAAACTCCAGTCACTCTCAGCTCACATACCTCTTTCCATTTCAGCTTGATGTGTTCCCTATTGAACTTCGTATTCTTACGTAGACCTACTTTCATGCTGTTAGATGGAATTAGTTCCATCAATCTCAAAAAATTAAAATTAAATTTTTTTAAGAGTTTAAATTGAAGTTAATTTTTTTTAAAATTAATTTAATAATTATTACTTCTTCTAATTTGGTAGAGTTTGAATTGCTTTTTACTGTGGGGAAAAAAAGCAAACGTTCAAGTATTAGATAAGCCTCGTCACTAGTATCTTTTGTCTATGAAATTAGTCTGGTAAGTAAGGCAGTAAGATTTCATTGAAATATCAAGAACCTTGAAGCGTTGTTAAATTTTACATGGAAGTAATTTCAGTGGCAATCTTCACATAGTTTCATCAGTCTTCGCTGCTGACAGGTAGTACTAAGAAACACATCTGAGAAAGTACAAAACACTTCCATTACAGCTGTAGTCTCTCACTATCTTTTAATTATGTAACACTATGAATGCAGAAGTGCACCACCAGCTTATTTTTGAACCACTGCCACATGGTCTGTTTGTATAGAGCCCCAGTTTAACCCGACACCATTTCTACTCGATGAGTTTCTGCATACACATAAGGTCCCAGTTTCACAGTACTTTCAGAAATCAAGTTTGAGTACTTCAGAGTGTTCTCAACTATACGACAAAAACGTCTTCCCACCATACACAAGGTCACTATACTTTCTTCCATACTTAGAGTACCCAGTACTAGCGCTGCTCTATCACTTTAGGAAGAAGTCGTTTAAGAACTTATAAATGAGCACTTGAAGAATTCATGTACTCATCTGCCTGTTTAATTATATCTCCAAGCTAGAAAGGCTGCCTGTGTAGACATACATTTTGCAGTACCGTTATATAAATGTTTAAATAGCTGCTGCAGTTCAAAGATGCATGCAATCATTTCAATCTGTACCTTCAGAGACATACAGTCAGGAACATCACCTTCGCACATTTTAGAATATTCCAGACAGTAAATAAGATCATCCACATATGGTTTGTGTATGTAACCTGAATTTCAGTCTTTCCTGAGCAGGAGAAGCATTTTAAGATGTCAGATCCTAATTAAATGGTAAAATGCACCTTCCTCTACATTCAGCCACTGGCAGATGTTGCAGCATTAAGTGGACCAAGATAGTACTTCAGCTTTAAACAACTATAACATCTTCATTTATTGCTTTTCCTAAACATCTGCCATCCAGTCTTGGGTAAACGAAAGCATTTACGGGCAGGTCAGAGCATTAACAAACTCAACACCAAGACTTGGGACAAAATTGCCGAATTCCGGCCTTACTTTCAGCATCCCTATACTTGATAATGCATTTAGTTCAGGCCCCCTCTCTTTCAATTTTAAGATCTATAAGATAGTTTTCAAGCAGACCAGAACGCTAAAATTTGCCTGCAGGGGATCATTTTAAAAATAATGCACCGAATTTATTAGCCTCCTAAATACATAGAGGCAAGTTTTCATTACCATCAGCACCAGGCAACCTTAAAGGAAGTTGCTGACGTACAGCATTTAAGTTCCACGGGAAAGAACTTCCGGAAGAGGCTGCCTATTATGCAGCACACCTACATATCATTTTTCAAAACCTCTGTTTCGATGGACTGGAAGTGTAATAGTAAATACATCCACGTATACTTTATCCACTGTACCTTCCTTTTATTGCTCAGATTACTAATTAAAGTACATAAAAACTAGCTAGCATCTTCTGAAACAAACTTCTGAAACTCGAGAGTGAGAAAATTAGGTCAACTGCAGTTTGATTTTACACCCTTCATCGGATTCCTATAAGAAGCCTATGTCATGTAACATACTCGTGGTATAGCATGCATTAGACATTACCATCTCATCTTCTCAGGCTCCTTTTACAGCTGGAGCCCATCACGCTCCAATGCTGCAACACATTTCACACTGACTTGGAGGCCTGGGTTTCAGCTTGTTTCCTAAAAATTTCATGCACTGTTTTCCCCCACTGGTTGATGCTACTCCTGACAAACACATTTTTTAAATTATTTCCATCCTTTCAAGAAGTTTCACGTTCTACAGACAATCCCAATCCCGCTCCCCTCAGGACTGCTTCGCTCAAAGCAACACACAAATGTGCAGCATCCTAAGATCTCAGGGCCCAGGAAGGGCCAGAACAGCTTGCATTTACCTTCTTGACCTATTGCTGAGGGATGGAGCAGAGCATTTGGGACTCACTAGAATTGCCTCACATGAAATTAACTTCCTCAGAAGAGTGATCTGTTCCCTGCCAGGCCCCGGCCTGGCAGCAGACAAGGCAGCAGGTCTGCAGGCCTGGAAAGACCAGTCTAAGTGGGGATCAGCTGCAACACCTCAGCATAATGAGCAGCAGAGCAACAAGCCATAGGGCAGCACTGTGCCCTGGCTAACCTTGCTGGAAACATGCAAGCGGAAAGAAAACGTCGTAACCACTAAAATCAGCTACTGTGACTCTGACCACACGCTGGAAACCAGCCTAACAGAGGACGCAACACTTGCACTTGATCACCTCTCCAAGAACTAATGGCTGGCTTCCAACCCACTCATTTGTACCTCTGCTGTCTCTCTATTTGCTCGCTTTTCTACAGACATCTCCACAAAAACACACCAGAATTAGAATGAGACATCAGTGACCTTTCTTCCTATTGCTTTTGTTACCTACCAGTCGATCTGATCTCATTTCCAGTCTTCCTACACGTATCTTTCTAGCATCAGTCTCTAAGAGCTGTGGCTTCTGCAGCAATGCTGAGTGCCAAGCCAATACTTGGGTTTTCTCACCGTCTTGAGGAGTGCAGCGTCATACTTCAGTTCAGCACGAGGTGGTGGGAAAATAGTTCCTATGCAAATAAAAATGCACATGAAAAGAGCACAGGCAGTCTAAATTAATTTCCTTACATCTTGAATTCAAATCGCTTGACATCTGAGAAGTTATCATACAAGATAGCCAACTTCGTGTTGCGTGGTTAAGACTTTTTCTTCTTCTTGTTCTCAAAAGCTTATGTTCCAGCAATTTCTCTGCCTAGTACTGTATTTGATGAATAAATCCCAAACAGAAGACCTAAATAGGAATTTCACTGTAGCCTGGCTCATTCTGATTCAGACTTCTCTCAGTAACAGAAATTTGTTATTTGCTAAACTATTACTGAATGCTTATAGTCACTGAATAGCCAACTATTACCCTGACTCGTTCCCAAGTACAAAAGATACATTTAGTGCAGAACTGTGTCTCCTGCTCAGCGTGGAGGAATAATAGGATCAATAACATCACATCAGGCAGAAGAAACTTGGGAATTTATTTGGCGAGGCCTCCAGCTATTGCATTTCATGGGCTATGACTAAGAACTCCAACTTGGATTGCTGTATTTGCAATACATCGCACTAGTGTCACTGCATATTCTAATTCCCTCACGTCTACAGCTTAGAATCTGTGGCCCTGGAGCATAGTAAGGTGACAGCCAAAGAAATTCTCTCCCCCTTCACAGTTCTCTATGCTCAAATAAAGAACTTTACCAACCACAGCATTTCTCAACGTGACACAGGATCAGAACTTAAATGTAATTTTGTGTTGCCGGGCGTTCTTTGATTTCTAAGGAACAAGGACAATTAGTCCTGTAGAAACTGCTGCTCCTCAGATGACAGAGAACGTTTTGATTCTGCGGAGGAAACGAGAGTAAGCTACAAAACAGGATTTCAACAAAGCACAGAGTGTTTGTTGAACAATCAGCAGAGAAGTCAAATCAGATACCTCTCCTATCCATTTATCAAAGCAAGCGCATTTTCATTTCACATCAGATGGAACATGAATATTGAGGTAAAAAAAAAAAATTCTGTATCCAATTCATTTTAATGAAGCGTAACAAAATATCCCAACAGATGCACGGTGTTCTGACAATTATTTTTTGTGGCTGTTTTTCACCACTGCATTTCCTCAGCTGAAAACACAGAGCCTTGGAAATCACTGGCTTGCAGCAATAACTCTCAGCCACAACTGCAAGGTTGCCTTTCGGATCGTTCAATACATGCTGCAGGAGAGCAAGCAAAGGCTGTAATGACGAGCGCTGGAAGATGCAGTGCTGGCAGGCCCCACTGAGAGCAGAGGAAAAGGTCTGTGTTAAAGCCTGATTGTTTCTTGCCCTAGAA
The DNA here is from genome assembly GCA_003435085.1 of Syrmaticus mikado. Taxonomy (NCBI): domain Eukaryota; kingdom Metazoa; phylum Chordata; class Aves; order Galliformes; family Phasianidae; genus Syrmaticus; species Syrmaticus mikado. The sequence goes on along the minus strand of QGNR01000061.1, from coordinate 4,483,404 downwards.
GCCAGTGAGACCAGCTTGGGCTCACGGTAAACAAGTCCTCAAAGTGACAGATAGCAAGTCAGTATTGCTTTCACAGGACTACACCCCTCAGAGGTACACAGCCATTCTATATGTAGGGTTCAGCAAGTAAGCTATATATACTGCCTCCACCATTCACATTGCATGAATAGGCCTGACAGCCCAGGCTGCGTAGCGCTGGGGCTTCTGAGCCTGTATCCACCACTCGAGAGCCTACTTGCTATTGACAAGCATTTGGCCAAGCGTTTCCACATTAATATGCATTTAATGGGCTAATTTTGTAGGGAAATGATCAAAAATCTGTTCCAAAGTCTGTCATTTCCAGTGACATCAAAAATGCCTTCAGTGAAAGAATTTAAACTTGACTAAACAACACTGGCACTATCTCCAAGGAGTTCCACATCGGGAAGTTTAGGCTGCATAAATTCTTTCTCAACCTTTGCTATTTATTCACACTGAATTGATGAACAAAAAAACATTTTCAGGGATGGTGAGATTCCTGCTGCCTCTAAAATCTTATAGCCAGTGCCACATAAAAGGGGAGGAAAGAGCTGAAAGCAGCAGATTTTTTTTAATAGAAAAAAACAATAAAAACAATGTTAAAGTTTGTCATATGTAAACACAAAAAAGATTGCTATCTGGAGGCAGAGTGGTAGAAATGTCACAGAGAAAATAAATACCTCAGGATTTTTCTTAAGAATTACTGTGTACAGCAGTATCAGAACTCTTTCCTATTAACTTCAGCACTATCCCCATAGAAATTTCAAGACCTTCTCTGGAAAGAGTTCTGAAACAAGGTATTGACTACTGAAACAAGAAGTCCTCTTACGGGATGGCAGTATTAACTGCATTCCTGGTTAGGAATAGAGATCTCCCCTCTGTTAACCAGTAGATAAACTGCAAGGCAAGTAAGGACAACCTCTATTTATTTAGTTTTTCTCTAGGACAACAGTATTTCTCTCTACAAATGTCAGAAAGCTTTTTTCCCACAGAATGTCTAAACATTTATGACTTCAGAATTACAAATCCAGATACATATGGAAACATCCTGCACAAAAAGAACTGTTGCAAGCAGACTAAGACTGTGATCTAGCACCTTGTAATTCTAATCTTTGTTACACCTTCCCCTAACAGAAAGGTCCTTCTCAGAGAGAAGTCCTCACCATAAAGAAAACATACACACAGTAAACAAATTTGCTTAAAAAGCAGTGACTGCACACTTTAATCTTGTAAATAAGCACGTAATAAAGATTTTTTTTAAAATTGTCTTTGAGCTATTCAAAATTATCTTGAAGAAAATTCCTAACCTGTTTTTAATTTGTACTGCTCAGAGTGAACCAATTTCCTTTTTTTTTAAAAAAAAAAAAAAAAATTTTGGATGATTTCTGTTTACCCATGGTCTCTTATCTTTTCCTCACTTCCTATTTTACCACTCCTAACAGAGAATGACAAAAGGAAGCCTATCCCCAGTTTCATTACAGCTAACAACTTTGAGACTACCTTGGTTTAGAAAGTACTCAAGTACCTTCAGTCTCAGCAGTGATTTGTATATTACCATTTCTTCCTACCTATTTCAGACATTCCAATTATTTTTGCCTTTGCATTCTGTCTGTACTTGTAAGCTTTCCCTCGGTTTCCTGCTCCTTGCACGCTTGCCTCCGGTCATCTTTTCTTCTCCTTACTCCGTCTCTTCCTTCTGTCCGGAAGTTGTTCAAAAGCACCGGAACTGTGACTGTGCAAAACAGATGGCTAAGACTTAACATATTGTTATAAAAAAGTAGGTTTATTCTTCACTAAATGTTAGTCAACTCCTGCACTCCACAGCAAGTCCTTGGTGAAAATATCCACGACAGACCAAAAATTATTTAGCACCAGACATAAATGTACAGGAGACGGCATGGAAAAAAGGCAGGCCCTACAAGGTGGCTGAAGAACCAGGACTTGTATAGATCGCATAAACCATACACACATAACCTAATGTCTCTCTCTCTTTTTTTTTTTTCTTTCTTTTCAATTTTCCCCACGAGGTCTTCCAGAAGAAAAACTGCAATTCTAGAAAGAATCAATATTCTGTTCCATTTTAAAAAGAAAAATGTATTTCTGTTCCTTGGGGGCTTTTCTGTTGGTACTCTGGCCCAGCTGTTAAGTTCTTCTCAGCAAAAAGTCTTCTGCAGTAGAATAGAAGAAAGTGAATGTGCTGATACTCATTCCTCATTAGGAGCGCTTTGAAATGCTAACACTCAGAGCTCTGCCTAAGAAGGGTTAATCCACACAATACAGTTTTTCCTATTCACATTTCTGTCTATAGTTTGTATACCTCTTAAAGTAACTCACGTGGCATTATTTTATGGTAGAATTGGAGACAGTAAAAGCAGGATAAAGCGATCACTGTCAAGTACCAAAAGAAACATCAAGGGAATTCCAAAACATAGAACCTAAAAAAATTGGAAGAAAGCAAGTACAAGCATATGTCTATCTTTCTTGCTGCCTCACCAACTGTATGGTTATGTTGTCTGTACAAATGGAAATCAAAACACCTCCAGAGTGTATCACTGTATGTTATTACTACTAGTCAGAGTATGCAGTTCTGCAAATTGTTGAGCATTTGCTACTACACAAAAAAACCTGAATGAGTTGGAACCATTCTGCAAATTTCGAGAGCAGAAGAGGACAGGGCATACAGACAGACCAGTGCCAGAGGAATATCCAGTCACTCGGGGCAATTTGAAAGATTTTTTCTAGCAGAAAAAATATTCAGGAAAGTCACACAAATCATCTCTTACAAGATGATTTAGCAGTAAAGACGAACACATAAGCATTACAAAAAAAAAAAAAAAAAAAAAAAAAAAAAAAAAAAAAAAAAAAAAAAAAAAAAAANAGCATTAAAAAAAAAAAAAAAAAAAAAAAGCAAGAAACATTACAGCAACAAAAATGACACGACACTCCAAGACAAGAGTGTGACTCAAGGAAGGAAAATGAGGCAATAGAAGCTGAGATAAAGGGTATGCCTTAGGGCACTTACGATCAGTCTTCAATTTCTCTACAGTTCTTTCAACATTTGCACAGCTCAGAAGGCAAGTTTCTACAGGAATAGCTGTGTATAAAGTAACCTGTTATTTCTGCCCATCTGTATTAATCCTAAAACTAAAACCCCAGTTTAAACAGAAGTCAGTTAATAGGAATTAAGTATGAGAGTTGCCTTCGGAGCGTATTTCACCTGCTTTTCTGACATAACGCACGTGTGGACCTGTATAGCTAATAGCAGAGGTGAACATAGGTGAAAGCAGTTCCTTACTGATAATTGGAGTACAAGGGTCACTAATTATAGAGAACTTGGTGACACATATAAAGTCACAGAAACACTGAGTGGATCTAATGACTTCCTCCATTCAACTGTAGAATATTTAATCCACTATGCAACCACAGATGTGGAATAGGACCAAGTCTCTGTTTTAAGACGGGGTGGGTACTGCATAGAAGGCAATTCAAAAGCAGCATAAGTAAAACCAGAAAGCTCATTTTTCCCGTTTCTTTTTCACTTCTGCTGGGGCAGAAAAAATGCTGCTTTACTTTTGAAATCAGATGACATTTCCTACGTCGATGAGAAGTTAGTATTTCTATTGCTGATAGTAATAAATGCATTTAAATTTTTTTTTGTCTTTTAACAACTCTATTTTTTTCTCACATGTCAACTCCAGTCAAAGTATTCAGCTTTAACTCCTCCTTAGTGGAGAAGAAAGAATGAAGATCTGGAAGTAGAGAATGGTGTAGTAAAGCAAAACAACAGAAAGTGTTAAACTGGATCTTGGGCAATAGTGCTAATTACTGGTGTTGCATCCTTGACAGGAGCAAAGTCTGAGCATTCTGGTTTCTCTTCTCTGTTGGACAAGCTTGCAAGGAGTCAGCACGGGGAACGATGGAGGATCGGCTTCAAGAGCCTGGTCCATCTGAACACATAGGCTGTTCTAGGACATTGGCAGCCTCACCAGAGAAGTTTTGGGATAAATGTTACCATACAAATGAAATACATTGTTACTTTATTTGACAACAACAAAAAAGGCATGAAAAGCTCTGGAGAATAAGCTTTTGTATTCCTGAATACATCCTGAATACAGGATAGCTTGCATTCCCTCCCCTGACCTTGGAGTAGTGGTGTTTACATCTCTGATTTTATATTAATCAGTGGGACCTTGCTTAGAGAAGGCTCTCCGTTACTTACTAACTGCACTGGAAGAAATAGCGCTAAATTGCACCTTTTAATTATTTAATTTAGAACAGTCTGTACAAACATCCTCCGCTACTGATTCATGAACGGATATTTTGAACTTGCCTACACTTTCATCAGCAAACGGTGAAGAATTTGGATCTTCCTCATAGAAAATACTTTCTGGGATGGAAATAGGATAAATGATTTTTTTTGTCTGCTCTAAAATTCAGAATGTCTTCTTACACATTCCTTTCCTGACAGTGTATGCAATTAATAAGCACCGCAGGCATCACTGAGACAAACTTACTCTGAGTGTTTTCATTTGTATGTATCGATGCATCACAAAATACAAACCGGCAAAAATAAATAAAACACAGTACAAACAGCATACAGTATCTAGGAACCTAATTCAGGCTTTTACTAGAACGTGAAAACCAAGTAAGCGTAAGGTTAAATGTACCCACCATACTGACAAAAGCTTATAACTCGAGCTATATGCTATAATGCTTTCAGAAATAAGTTTTTTTTAGAGATATGGATTTATTTGTTGTGATCAAAGCACAGCTTGTGCTGATTTAAGAGGCTGACATCCCTCAGTACGTGTATGCACGCAAATGAAATAGTGGTTTATGGTAAAACAGCTTTCTTCTTCTATATGTGGACTATTTATCTTAAAATGAAGAGCCTAGCTTTATTGTTATGCACTTTTTTGTTTTGTCCAGTACACACTAAATATAATTAGGCAGCCTTTGGCTTATTTTTAAGTATAAAACAATTTACAAATCTGTCAAATGTGTTAAGAGTCTTTCAGTTGATTGTAAGTGAAATTGCTCTCCATACAATGCTTCCAAATGGGAAACTGAACCGGAGAAAAATACTTTTCCTCTGGAGAATTTTTAAGTCCAGTTCCTCCCATCCAGGCAGATCGAGGCTCCAGAAATCATTTTGTGTTAATCTCCTGTCTTTGTAATATATTTTTCCTTCCACTTGCAAGCGACTGGTACCACCTTTATTTTAAAGTAACGGAAGCAAAGATGTCAAGGTCATGCTTTTCCAGTTTGCTGAAGCCATCTAATACCATGACTATCTAGGCCAGCTGCCAGAAGAACTGGACTTGAAATATCTTATAAGAGCATCGCTGCATATCTGGTTTAATTCTGTCCCACAATTTAAAAGTCTAATGCAGGAAAGTACATGAAAGAATTTCTCATTCAATCAACTTCACCTTGTTCATATGCAGAAGAGCATCACATTGCTTTAAAAAGATACAGAAAATAAAGCTAACAGCAAAGGGCTTTTATGCCTTTTGAAAAAAGGAAAATGGAGCAAAAATGGATCGTGAACGGCTTGGTCGATACATTACAGAGCTGAAATAATAAGCAAGAAAGACAGTCTTCTGGGAAGGAGCCTCCCTGCTTGAAGAATGTGCCCTAACCTGCAAATGGTAAGCAAGCATCTATATACTGTTTGAGTTTGAAGATGGAACAGGATGATACGGGGTAAGAAGCAAAAGAAACCAAAAAGAAATATCTGTTTAGATGACTTATTGCCTTAAACAATGCCAGCAATAGCAATATGCCTGTTGATAAATTGACCTTGATATACCTACTGGATACTAAAGTAATTTCAGCTCATATCAGAGCTCAGTTGAAGAGCTTTTCAAAACTAGAGCAAAACAAGTGGATGGAGAACAAGAATACCCTCATATAGTCCATTACCATCTTTCAGCTTGATTGCTCTCGCAGCTTATATTAATCACATTGCCTACAGCCGTTGTGAAATGAACAATTAGGTTATGAAAATAAACAGTCAAGTGACGGCTTACCTCAATTAGTCTTTAGTTTTCCCTGACTCTAACACTTAGGGTCATAAATTAATTGCCTGTTGCTATTCTTTCAAAAGCTGACCTTAGCTAAAGAACTTTATGGCACTAAAATACGTATCAAAGACTGTAAGGATTTTGTGTCCACATATAGCTTAGAGGGAAACAAACAAACAAAACTTGTATATACCTAAATTCAATTCCCACTGGAAAAATACCCATGCTGAAATCAGAAGAAGATCCACACTGCTCTCTGTCAGCAAACAAACCCAAAAGTTTGTCCCAAAATCAACAGAGTTCTGAAATGACAGCAGCAGCAATTTCACTGCACATTTTAAATAAAAGCACGTAAGACAAACAAGCAGTGTGTGGTATGGCCATGCTAAACATTTAGCAGAATAATAAAGGATTTCAATATGCTTCTTAAACTGCAGTACGCATCAATCAGAAAGTTATTTTATATAGGAAGCATGGAAGTATGTAAATGCAGGCAAAATACACAGATACAAAAAAAGATGATATAGATATGATTGTGACAAATATCAGTGGTGAGGATGTGAGAGGAAAAAGGTAAATTCAAGCTGAAAAAGGGGGATATATATATATTTTTTTAAGATTTGAATTTGAAAAAGAGGGAATGAAGCGAGGCTAGGGAATCGGGACTACAGCAAATGCAAATCACAAATGATGAATGAAACATCCGTCCAGAAATCCTTACTCCAGAACAAATTGGAGATATTTGACAGTACTGTAAGCAGAATATCTAGCTTGTTGTCAGCTGAGAGCACTACGTTCTCTCTGAAAAATCACTGTAAATGAGAGATTAACACAGAGATTGCCCAATCCTATGGACATCTGGAAAAGCATTTAACATTAAACAACTCTCTCAAGAAACAGACTCCTGGTTTTTGATTAAGTTCAATAAGGGTACCTATCATAACTAGCAAATGATAGGAATGCAGTAACTATAGATTTCTAGATCCCAATCTGCCTAAGCATATGGAGGCCATTGCTTAACTGTGTTCTGCAGAAAGGCATGAGCAATGTTCTGGAAATATAAATGCCACAAGTAAGTGATATATAATGTAAATTTGCTGGGTCAGCAGTAACTGAGACTTTATAGATCTCAGTTAAACTAACGTATGTTCCTAGAGGGAGAATAAAGTTAATTCACAGGGTTACTATTGACACAAAAATGAGAAATTCCTGGGTGTAGTCAGAGAGCCCTTCTAGCAGCAGAATTCTGCTATTGATGATTTCTCTTCTTAAATGCGTATTTTGAATAGAACTCATATCAAAGTAACATTTAGGTTCCTGCAGAAGGAAGAACTAAGCCAGTAACGTTCAAGTCTAGTAAAATATCAAAAAGTTCTGGCCAGTTCAGCAGCAGGAATTCAGTAACAATGGCAGCATAATACATGCTTGTACTGGCAGCTCCAGTTCAAGTGCTTTCAACAATTACAAATGAACACTGGTTAGTTTGCACGATGAGTTGACATCATCCAAAATGGGCTGTAACAACTCCTCATAAAGCTTCTCACTTGCCAACTCTGGCAGCTCAGAAGTATTACTTCTCAGAAACCAAATACCTACATTTTAACTGCATCTCAAGGTCCAGGAAAGGACATTTCCACTTGTTAGGAGAACTTGCTAATGCCCTGCTTTCTGCAAAACCTCTTCTGTGCCATGAATTTTGATAATACCGAACTCCTCACCATCCCTACCCCCAACATGTGAAACCCCTGCCATTAACAAAATCATATGAAAATAGCGCTTCTCCATCCCTTCGTTCATACAAGCTAAATATGCCATGGAGATATACACTGCGATAAGAAAATGCAATGCTGTAAAGTCAAAGCTCTTCGGCATTAATTAATGCCAGGAGAGGCATTCCCCCAGCTATACTAGTCTGCATTTTATGGTGGTAAGTCTTGATTTCTATTATAGCACTAATATCTCCATCTAGAATAATGCCATCAGCGTGCATTGGAATTTCCCTGATGATACACATTATTGGAAACTGTCCCCTTTGAACCTAGAAGCCACCCTCTTCATTTCCTAGATTCATATTTCATTTGAAATTCCTGCAACTTGACTCCAAGCCACTGAGGATCTCATTAGACATATCTTTTGCAACAAACACTTGCCTTCCAAAAGTAGCCCCCCAGCATTATGATTTGAGTGTACTGTGGGGAAATTCTCATCAATAAAGGATGGAAACTCTTATCCGTTCAAAGAAAATGTTATCAAAGGGGTACTTTGAAATTGTTCCATCTTAGACTTAATTAATTAATTGCATTGCAAATCAAATCTAACTTCACTACCTCACCATGGCAATTTCTCTGCAACTTTGTGTCCGTAGATTAAGTTTCAGTATGCATAGTTCCTGGTGCAGTGGTTAAACAATGTTTAACTGCACAGTAACTTGCCTACTCAGATGGAACCTTAAATTTCAAGCTATACAAGTATATACCAGCAAGCTTATCCTGCTATCTACCTAATTTTCCGTGAATTCCAAGTTAGCTCTTCCACTCTTTACTCTTATGCTCCTGCAGGCAATTTTTTTCTTCCCAGGCTAAAGCAAAACTGAAATGAATTTATCTACACAATCCACAGGACTTGTTATATTGTGAATGCTTTGTTTATCAAACCTTTAATCATTCTGAAGTCTCGTAGGTGTTCCTGTCGTACCAGAACCAGCAATGTAGCATATTCCTTTTTAATTGAAATCAGTCTGTTAGAAGAGGTTGCACTCAGAGCTTGAACAACCCGTCTAGAAACATAGGTGGCACCAGCAGTGCATACCATCTCCTAAGCTACTCAATATATTTATCAGGAACCAAGTCACTTGGTTTCAGAAACACAAATTTCACACTGTGCTGAGAAAAGGCGTATTAAAATTTAAACTCTTTTAGAGGAATGCAAAGATTATGGAAAACTCAGGTACAGAGGCTTATGAAGGATCAAAATTTCACACTGGAATCAGTGTTGTGTCTCCTACAGTATTTTTGTTTTTGTTGTTCCCCCCCCCTCCACCACTGGAAATGTTGCTAAAAATACAGAGTAGCTGAACGTGTAACCAAAGTTGCAATCCAACCTTGACGCATCATAATCTGAATGGGAATCTAATTACACAGGCATCCATAGAACTGCAAAAAACAAGTGAGATTTGGGCAAAATTCACCCTAGAAATAAATTCAGAGCATACCATCTACACTATCTCCACAGAATTCTCTCAAGGACAACTGACATCCCCAGTGTGAGTAGAGTTCCCAGAACCCACCCTTAGAATATTGTTTTGCTAGAGGAGAATGTACGGCTTCTCCTGCTGCTTAGTACAAGAGCAATGTTAATGCACAGCTGCAATAGAGAATGGACTTAAGTTACTTCAGTTGTTATGGTCATGGGCACAAATATCCAAAAGCTCTCAGGGCTCTGCTGAAACTTGTATCTCCTGAGTAACTCACTATAGGTGATAAGCAGATGGCAGATGTCCATCACCAGGCAGTACCATTGCTTTGCTCCTACGTGTTGATGAAGGATATTTCTTTGCCCAGAAGCTTTACATTCACAACTCCCCCAGCTTTAAGGCTGGAAAAGAGGTAAAATCAATGATGTGTATTTTCATAAAATGGTTCTGCTAAGGTGTTATCTTTAACAAAAATAAGAATTTTTGGAATTTTATGAGATTATTTATTTCTCAAATTACATAATTAACTTTAAGTTATGTGGGGATGAGGACAAGCTAACAGACAGAAACCTTAAAAAAATATTTGCACAGTGGTTTTGTCTGGATTTTTTCTGTTTTGGTGGCTGCTTATGTTGTATTACAAATGAAAGCACAGCACAGCATCAGGATCTGTCAGTCTGGGCATCATTTGCAACTCAAGGCTCTGTTTTTTTCTTACCATATGACAAAAAAAAAAAAACACTTTTAAATGCTGTGACTGCCAGAAGAGTTAAACTTTTTCCTTTCCGATCCTCTGTTTCCATGGGGCTGAGTGAATAAAATAAACAAGATCTTAGGGGAAATACTCTAGTTCTTTGTGCGGTGTTAAGCAAGAGGGCATTCACCTGAAACGTTTGCCACCTTAGGGAACCAGATACAAAAGTCCTAAAGGGTTTTCCCTGCGGAGTCAGAAAGCTTGCGATAAAGAATTTCCAGCTGTTAGTTAATCTGGACTCCATCTACAAAACATCCTCACAATTACGGCTACAAAAAGCCAGCTAGTCTGACAGTTTATCCGAGAAATAGTTGCAATAATGAACAACCAAAAACCATTCAACTGGGTTGAGTAATGCATGTTTACTGCAAATACACACTGCCATTTCAAGAAACTGCTAATTACAGACATAAAGCTAGGTCTGCACAAAGAGGGGCAGTGCAGCGTGATGACTCATGTTTAGGACAACTTCTACTTACCTATCATCATTCTTACACTGTTGTTGGACTGTTGTAGGCAAAAACCACAAAACTACAGGTTATCTTACTGTGACCTTTTCACCTCTTTCCCATACGCCACCATAAAAAGCATTGTCGGTTCACAGTAGTACCTTTGGGTCACCGCCATGCCACTTCAGAGTAAAAAGGTGCAGTTGCACTGAAACAAGTAGACTATCACAAAAAAATTAGTATACAGTCATAAAAGCAGAGTCGGCCTCACCTGCATAAACTTTCCAAAAGAGGCTAAATTTCCCTGGTGTTTTCTATTCAATTTCAAAAAAAATCCTAAGTACTCAGATGGAATTATACTCAAATCCATATTGGGCAGGTGTGAGATGTTATTTTTTAAATCAAAACCATGTCTTCAGTTCATGGGGAAATTTACAGCCGTGAGAGATATGCATCTTCCATGCAGAACAAAACGGAAGAGGAAGACAGAAAGCAACTCCGTTCTATTAAACACACAGTTTCCTTGGTCGTCTCTGCTGCGGTCCCCTTCCCACTTGAGGTGCACCAGTTTCTACTCTCACCCCATGAGCTGCCACCTCTGCCCAGAAGGAAACTCCATCAGAGATCTCAGCCATCGAATCTGGATACGTTCAGCTGAATTTACGTGGGACACCATTTTTCAGTTCTGTTATCAGGCCAAACATAGGCAAAGCCATGACAGTAGATTAGCCTCCTGCCAAATTTTCAGTCTCTTGCAAAACCCAAGGGATTCTCAATTAAGTGGCTATAAGAACCAGTATAGCAGAACAACGTATTTCACCCTGTCTTACTTAAGCAATAGAGATAAATCATTTTTATTTAAATTAGTCCAGAAATTTAGGCTGAGGATTATCCCTAACACACTTGTTGTCAAACTGCACACCAGATGTCAGAACGCATCTAAAGCCATTTGATATTACAGGGAATTACTTGAGAGCTTCATGTACCAGGAAAAAAAATTTACTCACAAATATTTTGTGAATCAGAAAGAATCACAAAGATTTCTCACAGAATGAAAGAAAGAATCAGAGTAGGAAAATCAGTCAGTCACAACCAGCAATATATATTGTAGATAATAGCAAGAATTCCTATTGTGTTCAAGCAGATCCTTCAGTTTTAGGCAACAGCATTAGCAAATACAGTAACTGCAACAGCAAGATCCATTACCCCAGACCAGACTAGTTCAGCATATTATCTCTCAGCCATAGCTAATACCTAGAGGCTGCTTTAAATTTAGCTTATATTTTTTCTTATAGCTTTGAAAAGTTCCATCACAAAACACGATCTATATTAACAATCTATACTAACAATTCCCTTTTCTATCAGAAAAACAGTGTTTTCCATTGTGAAGTAGTATAATGTTCTGTCTTAAATGAGACCTTTCTTAGAAAAAATGATCATGTTTCAATAAAGTAAACTTAGACTCATAATAACCAGGAACAGAGGGCTATATTTATATATTTACAACTGTCTGTTGCTGGATAAGAGACCAATAAAAATATAAACAAACAAATGAATCTTCCTTTGACTTCATATTTAGAGATTCTGCGCTATAAAAACATCCAATTTATAGTATTTAATTACTTCCCCCTCACAAACTTTAAACTCCTAAATGATTAATCCCTTCCCCCTTCTCCACAATATATCACCACAGTCACATCAGGAAGAGTTAGAAGACAGATCTGTAGGGAGCCAGGCCTTTCTGTCCATGGCATCCCTTCCTTACTCTTGAGTTATTCTGATACCAGCATAGCGTTGCATGCAGCTGAATCTGCACGGTTCCAAGTCACGGTGAGTGACAGCATATATGATTTGATAAGGCATTCACGATGAAACTACGAAACTATGAAACTATTCTGGTTCTGCATATACTAAAGTATGTATACAATGAATAACTAAGTACACAGATTCTCAAGCCAGTAAACCTTTATCATCTAAAAAATTCTGCTGTGTAATTCCATTAACTTCGTAATACTGTCAAACATCTGTATGTCACCCAATTTCAGTCCATCTCTTCGTGGAAAGCATTTCCCCAGCACACGTCGAGCTCTTGATTAGAAAATGGTTTTAAGGAAATAACTCACTCTGATTATGCCAAACCAACTCTGGGGTATCCTTTCTCAGAATGCAGTGTTGGTTATTATCAATAAGATGTTTTGGAGACAACTATGTAAAGCAACACAAACTCCAAAAAACTGGTGTTAATGCTCCTAATTTGCAGGACAACTGGTACTAATGGGCCAGTAAAAAAAGCTTTCTGCCGTCTACAGGAACCAGACACTAGAGTGCTTCACTGAGTTATTCTTATAGACTTGCTTTTACCACTCTTCACTATTCCCTGTGTTTGTTCCCACACAAGCGTCAAGATCGCTACTCTGAAGACTAGTGATGAAACTAGAAATCTGAAAATAGGAAGATGCAGGACAGGCTCAGGATGGCCAGCAGCGGGGCTCATCCTACCCACAGAGCTGAGTAAGCAGGAAAGAAAGATGGGTCATTATCTGAATAGTGTACGGTGCTCTTAGCTGACACTTGCTGGTGAGTTTTCCAGGGAAGCACAACTTAGTCCATTGAGCTCAAGCAACCTTTGATTGGCAATAACACGCAGCCTTCTACAAGAATGGAAAACAAGGCAAAGTTATTTTCCCATCGTTCACTGCTCGTGAACTAAGTTATTTCAATGTGAAGATGTGGAGGCTTTTGAGATGCAAGTCAAAATTAAGCGTTAAACTAAGTTGCCAAAACTCTCAATGACTGAATTGTTCAGGATCTCCAAATAAAAACACTAAGAGCTGAGAACTACTGGCCTGTTTTTGATAATTTAGAAGCATAGCGTGTAAGGCCTTTCAAAAACTCATATACTCACATCCCTTGTCCAGCACAGTAGGAGAACGAGTGGTGGCCTCAACAGTTAGATCCATAGCAAACTATTTTTACTTATTTCAGCCACATTCAACTTCAAGATCAATTTAATCATAAAAAGAACTTCTCAATCTACCATGTTGATATTAACTACGTATATTGAAGTGCAATCTTTCATAATGTCAAGACTATATTGAACGCTGGACAGTTACAAGGCATCAAAACAGTCTCAGAAGAACAACTGTTTTGCACGAGTCATTTGTTCAGCATCTTATTAATACATTGAGAGCTCTTCTCAGCAATATAAAATCCTGCACTTTTGAGACCATATGATACTGTAAGAAAACGCTAGGAGAAAATTTCAAGAGTTACAATAAAGTACTTATCATATATCCTTAAGTGCAGAGGTCCTTCTGCTTTGTTATGTTCCAATAATGGACATTACGGTTTTATTTGCATAAAACCCAGATCCCATTATACTGTAGCTGCTGCTTTCTTACACTCTTAAAATAACACTACCTTCTTGAACTATCATGTCTGGGGCTCTTTAAAAAAACCTACACAAACATTTGTTATGTTTTCATGAGGTGATTAATTTGCATAATATATTCAGACTGGAAACCAAAAAATGTTCAGAGTAAAAGACATTTCTGCCTGCAGATGTGAATTCATTGGACTGTCTGACTAAGGAAAGAAATGTGTTCCTGCTGCTGTTAATATACACCAACAGGCCTTCCCTAAATGATAGAAAAATTAAAATGAATCACCTTCAGAAGGTAACACACAGGAAAGTAACTGCAAGAAATCTCCCTTTTTCCAGAGGGTTATTTTCATACAGTCTTATTATTATAAGAAAAATATAATTTTCTTTTTAATCTTCTTTATTCATCTACTCACAGCACACTTCAGCCAGACACTGCTGGGGAATCTAGCTGAGCAATAGAAGGTGCTGGGGCTACACGCACAATATAGGAGTATTCCGGATGCGAACTTCTGACCTTCTTTATGTAATAAATGACAGTATAGGGAATGTGTGTAATACAATCGCATCGTATTTCACAATCTCTGATATCTAGTATACCGTTCATTTCTAAGAAACTCTTCAAGGAGTAGCACGTAGTCTTCTGTAGTTCATGTATTTCATGAGGTACTTTCGTGATAGGAAATTTCGGGTATACATAAACGCCGTTGAAAACGATTAGTGTGAGTGCGTCTGAACTGACCTTACCATACATTCAACTTAGAACAAATCAGCAGTACTATTGTATTTGACAATATCGTTAAATTCACATAGCATCTTGCCTCATAAAACTGAATAAGGAAATATCTAATGAGAAAGTCTAATGACAGCTCTTGCTCTGCTACCATTCAAAAAGCACAGGGCGGGTCTTTGGCCAAAGATGACTTGACTCTGCCGTGATCCACTGCTGCAGAAAGGAGTAAACCTCACTGAAACTACTGAAATCTGGAGCAAGTTCAAAACGTAATCTTCACTATAGCACTCTAGTAAGAATAAAGCAGAAGATGAAAAGCTGTTTTACATCAGTATACTGATGAATGTACAGGCTACTATTATCGGGTATTCTCTTCTCATAGCACATGACAGCACTACCCTCTCCAGTTCTTCAGCTATTTGCTGAAAGAGGCTGTCCTACAGCATACTAATTCTCTGGTTCTCCATAGAAATTCATAGGTAGCAGTAGATACATCCATGCTTTTTATATCATTCTCTTGAACTTCATGGACTGAAGTTTTTTATTACTGCCTGCAAATTGGAGCTTTTTTTCAGGCTTTGGGTTTCAAACCGGACTCTGATTCAAATTATTTTTTAGCTAAGACTTCTGCCCGCAACATCTTTACTGTTTAGTATGTTGTTAAGAAACAGAGAAAATAGAGAGTATGAGCCTCAGAGGAATGAAAGTGTTCACGGGAGCAAGCTGGACTGAGTAAACGTGAAATTTAGTGTTCGCTGTCATAGACAGAGCTAAGGCTTTATCTGCCCTGTGAAAGTACTGAAGCAAACCTACAATAAAACTGAACAGCAGCAGAGATACAAGGACACCGCAACTCTCACTGACTAGAGGCAACAAAATAAAGGGCAGTATCTCAAAGTCAATGCCTTTTACTGATAGGTCCTAAAATCTCAGGGCTCTCTCAGAGTCTGTGTGAAGTTATTTCAGGAAGCCTGAGGCTGTTTCCTGAGTAAGAAATTCTAATTGCAGAACGGCTAAGGCCTGCTGTCACAGTGGGCTCTGACATCTTGGCAAGAGCTTTACCCAGGCAGAAGAGGAACGGAGACAGCTTGTCCTGTGGTGAGGGCAGACAAGACAACAGGAGCTTTCCCTCTGCTCATGAGTTGCAGCCAGGACCACTGTCACAGCTGAAGCAACAGAACTACTTATGTCAGAGCAATCTCAGATAGGATATTAGCTTGCTGACTTCCCTGCATCCTATTAAACAGGAACAAGGTGCTGTTCTGTGGGCTGGGGGTGCAGGCAGTGGCACTGTAGAAGCATATACCACTTTCTTGGGCATTCGCAGCAGCATTTTTTTTTTTTGTAGAAATTCAGTGAAGTCCTTGTCATACACAGCTGCAGCAACATTCTCAGCATTGAGCTAAAAATGAACACAAAACATACCCCACGTGTCTGTGCACACTTCTGGCTCTCGAGCTCCTGTCCTCCTGAGCCTTCCTCCTCTCCAGCTGGATCAACCAGTGCTAAACATACAGCTCAACTTCCAGTTCTCTTTCCATACGCTGAAATCCTGGAGGTGAAGAATCATGTTAATCTTAACACCATTCCTTTATTATGTATTGTGTAAGTGACAGATTTATTCTAGCCAGGAAGCAAGCACGGGGCCCTTGCTGCCTGATGCCCTGGCCCTGGTTTGAGGCAGAGCGGATGTCCCCTGATTTCACGGAGTAGAGAGGCTGCCCACCTGCTTCAGCCACATTTAAAGAGTAGGGATGGGCCTTACCTTTACAATGAGTGTTACACTTTTAATGTTTCAGAATATCATACGTGAGCACTGTAAACTTGTTGTTTGCTTGTGAGCTCTTCAGCATTATGTTTTTCCTCACTAGAATTTCAAAACGTGCAAATGAAATCATGATTCCAAGTCCCTGCTCAATACCATTGATTGTAATCACATGGGAAAAAAAAATTAAATACAAGAACTTCCTGCCTTGTTTCGAGCAAGAGGCAAAAGTTTTACATAAACTTACTCCTACACATATCCCACTGAAAAAATGTCATGCGTTAACCTTGGTTCTCATGTCCGTGGAGTTTACATTATGTTCGCAGAAGACTTTGATTTGCTCAGTTTGGTAACGTTATTGCTTCTCATTCAAGCAGAGATACTAATACACGTCTAATCCCCAAGTCCAGTTGTTCAGCCCAGCAACATCATTATTGCCTGAAACTGAGTTCAAGCCACTGTATAGTCAGTTTTAAGCTTGGAAACAGTAACAGGAAGACTTTGGGCAATAAACGTGTGCCTACCTCCTATAGCGAAGTCAAAATAAGAGCTTAGGTATGTTTTTCCCAATTTTATTTCAGTAATCAGATCCTTTGGCTTTTCCCAAGCCACTGAACACAAATCTGGCCCCAGTGAAAGATAGGACTCCTCAGAGATGACAAGGCACGTCTTCTCTAGCTGCTTCAGCAGTGGATCCTACGTCTATACTGGATGCAGCCCATTGACGCATACAGAAATTCGTCATAAATAACTTATTGGGAAACTGGCCAGTGACTACTTACAGGACCAGACGCAAACTAAAAATTTATTGCTACGTTAGAACAACTTGAAGGAACTATTTTCATTTGAAAATTGGCTCTAATGAGAGAGAACACACTGCACAACACAGCAGTCTTTCAAATCTCAGTAAGTTTAAGTGCACATGCATATATAATCAAAGTTATCACAATTGTTTAGACAAAGATGACAAAACTCTAGCCCTTCAGTCACCCTTTCTTTTAACTAACATCATTAGTTATTGCTTACACACGTCAAGGAAGATAAAAATATAAATCCTAACTTCTTTCAGTAATCGCCATGTAGCAAAGGTCATTTAAATCATTACGTGCTCTTTAGAGTCAAAACCTTGACAGGCTCCCTGAGAGTTTCCCATTATGAATCCTGTCCAACTTGCATTTTTCAAATATTGCTCTTGTAAGTATGTTTCCTTATCAGCAGCAACATAGACATTAAGGCTGGTGCCAATAGCTTGTACCAGACCATTTGCAAAGAGATCAAAAAGACATTAAATTATTCCCTTTCTTGTACAGCCTAGTCAAAGTATACTGCAATTACTACAACTGTTTACTTTTCAAAAGAGGAATGAGTAAGAGGAAATCAGATTGGCTCTATTTCTTCCTTTAGTCTTTTTTCCAGTATTTCTATGATTTATTAGCATACCATTTTTTCCCTATTTTTTTCCCCATGGTGAGAAAATAGGTATCTATAAATACCATGTCAAAGTCCCAGATTTATGTCTAGCAAAGAGCAATTACACATCTCAATACTGTCCCTTGCATTCAGTGAAATTTAGTCTACCTAGCCCTTTTACTTATCAATAGTCACACAACCGAATCAACAGAGCATTCTCTCTAACCCCACGTGCAAAAAGACTGTCAGCCTACCATCAGCATGGATATAGATATGTAGTTAGAAAGACTGTAATCATACAGAACAAAAACTACGTTTGACAGAAAGATACTGCTAGATCAGTTGGAAAAATCAGTGTCGTTACAAAAAGCCTGCCTTGCCTATTCCAATAGGAATACCACCACANTTGTTATACAGCGGTTACTGTTGTTATACAGCGGTTACTGTTGCATAGCATTCAGGAAATGTGGGCTGCATCATGTTTCCAGCCATCAATGACAACCTCCCAGCTTTTCTTCTTACAGCTCCTTCACACAGGACCTTCCTTCCCCTCCTGCAGCTGATTCTACCACCTGTCTCACTACAGCTGGCACTCAGTCTCCACAAATACAAAGGACACACTCAATAGAAATTGTGACATCAGACAACAGCTACATACATAAAATGCATCAAGAGCATAAGGTGCGGGTACCCAAATGCAAACATAGGCATTTGTCAACCATAATGCTCCTTACACCTTAAATTTCAAGTATTTTTCCTTCCTTGCTTACTGCTTATCACTAAGCACATCCACTTAAATACAATCTTTTTTTTCTCCCACCTAAGAGATGCTCTGTTCCTGCTGTTGCCGCCTAGCCCTCTCCATTCCTAATGCTGCGATCATTTCCATGGCAACTAATTTGGATGTCACAAATAGAAAGCCATGCAGGTTCAGGAGGTGAAAATGAGCCACACCGAGACAAACCGTGAGACAGATAAAAATCACGTAGCCGTGCACCAGCAAATGCTGGAAAAAAAAAAAAAACAACCAATTTTGTCAGTTTAAATGAAGAACTTGTTACATCATCCATTAAGTTCACCATAATATGGGATAGTATTTTGTCAGCTGAACTGTGCTGTAGGCAGTGCAGATCCAATGTGAAACATACTGCGTATGGAGCTCTCTTCCCAGTGCAGGTTTAAATGAACAGAGAAAAACTCTCCCTAAAAATCAATAAGGCTGAAGGAAACCAACTGAAATATCCAGAAGCCTTGAAAATATTCAAAATTCGGTACGGAACAGGCATCTTTTTATTCACTCTACTTTTCAGGTACGTGATCTATGCCATTATCTCCCTGCCTTACGGAAATATATTATTTCACTCTGTGTCTATATTGCACTGTGGCCACTGGACTGTGCACTGCTCTTTTTTTGAGAGTGAGAGAAGGATAGGAAGCATCACTGGAATTAAAGCTGCATGTGATCACATCTCCAAAGCGATCCCATGCTCTTGGAAAGCTCATCAAGTTGAGCAGTTGAGTCCTCTGTTGCGTAAGAATGAATTAACAGAAACAAGTCAAGCCTTAATCTTGCAGCTAGAAGGAAACTGCACTTCGCTGTTAACCACAAGCCCTGCTGATGCAGTGAACAGGAATACATGCTTGATGGAAGCTCAAGGATTCCTCAAATTTAAATTTAAAGATTTAACTACAAATCACAACCAGAACTGCAATGGCTCATAAGAAAAATCTTCCGCATGTTTCTTCTGCAGCAGACAGCTCAGAAATGCCTTCCCAGTGGTTTAACATGGCTAAGACACTCCTACAGCATTAAGCTGGCATATTTAATTATCCGCAGAATATGCTTTTGGCACACAGCCTAATTAGGCACTTGTGGACCACTTACCATGAGATTATTTCGAATCACAGAATCAGTTGGGAAAATGCCTAGGTAGATACAAGATTATGATTGACCAGAATCAGCGTGAGAGAACTAAACCCTGAATTAGTCATATGAACCTAATTCCTAAGATCTGTGGCTTCCTAAATTTATTATTAGATCAACATTTATTTACTGCAGCCTATAAGAGTCAGTCTAAGCAGGATACCAGAACCGAAGGGGAAGCCAGAAAACATTAAGTTCTGCTGTAGTTTATCTTCTCATTCCTGCTTGCCCACTGACAGCTGAGGAAGCAGAGCTAAATGCACAGGCTTTGTGTATTAAATCTGCACATTTGTTTGGTGTGACAATATGCCAAGAGGAAAAACACTAACCCAGCAATGAAAAAGAGAAGAAGCAGACAGGAAGGCCAAATGCCTCCAGGTGCACATCTGCTCTGGAGCACACAGGCCCACTTAGGGCTGGGCTGAGCGAGCAGCATACTGCTAAAAAAAAAAAATCAAAACAAAGCAAAATAAAAAAACAGAAACAAGAAATCCCGTAAAGAAACTGAAAACAGAACAACATGCACAACTCGAAGTCCAAGCCAACCAAAACAAAAATCCAATTTGTTTCATTCGACTCCGCTAAGTCATCTCCAATGCGGAAATGTCAGAAATCAGTGCAGTCTGAATCCAAATCCAGTATTAATTTCTTGAGGCCAAGGAGAACTCTGTGTCATGAAGGCACAGAGGGTTGCACTGTGCTCTGAAAGAAGCATTTCCCAGCTCTCACCGCCAAAACGTGTTTCACTCCGCTGTAATTTCCCTCACAAACCTGACATACGAGAAAGCTGCCTCTTGGCTGAAGAGCAGCAATGACATCAAGACACAGCATTTGACAGAACACATCACCCAAGTGAATCCATTTAACTCCAAATCTAACAGCTCGCTTAAAAGCATGTAGACAAATCTAATAAAAGGCTGAAAGGAGGTTAATCGAGAGTCAGAGAGAAGAGGATTTGGTATCTCAAATTTGAAAAATGTCTAGAGGAATATATTAACTTTTCATTTTATATCAGACTTCAGAGCCTAATTTTCATTGTGGCACGTGGGAGAGTATGCTGACACAAACAAAAGCAGTGTAAACTCACAAAAGCATCACGTCTATTTAAAGCATAACATGTAAACTAGAGAGCAAAGTAACTTGATCTATGGGAAGTGCAGGCACCACACACATCTAAATACAGCAGCAATTAACACCTAGGACAGACAGAAAAAACAAGTCTGGCAGCAAACTGATTCACTCAGTACTGCGAAGGAAGACAGCGAGTCTTTAATCCCCAAGTAGCTATGACTAAAACTCGTTATCTGACTTTATTGGTAAAGGAATGGAAAAATTTTCATCTTGTTCCTCCTAGTGAAAGCACCAGATCAGAGAGCATCAAAACAGCATCTTTAAACAGTTCACTTCCGAAGCTTGAGCTGAAATAAATTGGCAGAGTATTTCAGCTAATGGAAGATCTGGTTTTAAAATATTACTTGATTTCAGAAACATTTTAAATATAATTAAATGTTAAGTTAATAGCACATAAAAGAAATTCAACTTGAGCTATTGAAGTAACAAAACATCTCAAGGAAAAGAACCGCTAAAATCTGCTGCAATGAGTGAAAACTTAAACCAAGAAGAGGTCATCATGCAAGTCTGGCCTTCAGTTTCACCAAAAACCTATTTTTTTAATCACTGGTTTTCAAATAAGGGTGTTTTGGGTTTTGTTTTTAAATTCTGATTGTCTGTAAATAAATAAAATAAATGTGGGGAAAGTCAGAATCCAAAGTAATAACTCTTTTTTTCAAGGCCTAGTAAAGGCTAATTTATCTGCATCTGCTGCAAAGGACTATACTATTAATGACATTTTGAGACAGAGACATCATCACAGTGTTATAGTTTTACAGCTGAGAAACCCCTCTGCAAAGCCTCAGTTATCCATTGTTTTGTCATCTCTGTTATTGTCAACCTGGACAACGTCATTTAAGTAAATAAAGGCAGAAGTGATTATGAATTGACAGGTGCTTCTTATGTATGAAATTGATATACAATTAAATTCAGATAGTAATTTGTATATGTATGCTTCAGGAGACCTTAAGTATGCTTAAGTATGCTTCAGGAGACCAAAAAGCCATTGCCTGCAGAATGGATTTCTCCAACACCTCTGAACTTTTGCCGCTGACATGCATCACCTCAGGAAAGTCTCAGAGCCTTGCTTTGACTGCCTGGCTGATCACGCTGTCTTTCATCGGTATCATCCTCTCTAGAACATCTGAAAAGCGGATGCTGAAAGCAAAATTCTGGAAACAACATTGTTTTATTTGCCTTCTTACATTCCTTTGCTTTGCAGGAGAAGGTTCAAGAGTCTTCGTGTGACTGGAGGCAGCAGATGGTTGTGTATAAGGTGGAGTGGAAGGATAAATGCAAAGTGTTTCCAGCTGTCTGGAGAGCAGCCATTTGGGTAGTTACACCTTAGTGTGTTCTGCTTAACATATGCCAGCTAAACACACACACACACACA